>LFYR01000611.1:164687-258404 GCA_001185155.1 Zostera marina | reverse complement strand
GAACTTAGAACTTGAAACTAAGTGTTTGAATTACACTTGTACTTTGAATGTTTCTTTAAGTTTTTGAGATTTTAAGAGTTTAAGTATCATTAATCACTATATTATTTCAATTATGATTTTTATTATGACTTATAATATCAGGGATTTATTTAAAATATAGAAAATACAGGGGGGTATATTGAAAAAAATATATATAAAAAATAAAAAAAATGTCGCATATTGGGCCGCATATGCGACCGCCTGGTCGCATATGCGGTATGCGGTCCCAGGCATCGTCTGGCCGCGTGAAAAAGCTTGGTTTAAACTAAGGATCATCCTTTTCTGTAATTGGGCACACCATCATTTTCAATTGCTCTTATCACATTGTTCGATTAAAGAAGAGTTATGTTGCTCGTTCTCTCTGGTTAATTAGAATCACATTGTTTATTTGATTAGTTGTATGTTTGCTGCTAGAGAAGCAGAGTTAAATGTCATATTGTTTTGATTCAGGGTTATGCCCTGATTGAATATGAGAACTATGAGGAAGCTATGACTGCTATAAAAACACTGAATGGAACTGAGCTTTTTGAGGGATATCCATTGTCGGTTGATTGGGCATTCTGCAAAGGTCCTTTTCGGAAACGAAATCCTAGAAAAGGGTATAATTGGCTTTTGTTCTTTAATCGCATGGTATTTAAATTCGATACATTTTTTCTTTCTTAATATTACTAAAACACAAACCATAATTTAATCGTGTTTTGTAGCTCTGGGCGCGATAGAAGATCTAGGAGCCCTCAGAATAGAAGGTTTTGAGAATGCAGTAACTTTTGATGTTGCAAAGTTCAATTGATTTGGCTTGATTTTGAACAGATTTTCTGTTTGTGATTTCGATAATTTGTATTTCTGCGATGATGACCATAAGACATTTGGCTATCTATATCATTATCTACTACCAATCTACCATGATATCATATGCCGTTCTGATTTAGTAATTTAGCATTTTAGTCCATTTTGTAGTTTCAATTTTAAAAATAGTAAAGATGATGGTGTTAAATATCATTTCTTGTTCATTTGTGACGATATTAATCATGCTCAATCATTTCTTTCAGTCACTTGTTAATCCTCGAAAAAAAAATTATTACTTTCATTTATTTTTCAAACTATGGGAATCCATTTATATCACCTAGACGTTGCAATAGCTGTCATTTGTAGATTTTTGAAAATTTTTACCCTCCACCATAGGTATATTTAGGGTGCAGTCTCAAACATGGTTGGGTCTGGGTTAGACTTTATTCTAGTTACATCACTAGTATGTGTTCTCACTTAACCCGGTAAATTTTCAACTGTACAAAAAAGTAAAGTTTTTTTAGCGACCTAGCTGGCGAAGATGTCCACCCCAACATCTATCTGTCTGTATTATTTTCTCCTCAATGGTCGGAAAACTTTAGTGCCGTCTCAGCTGCCAGTATTATTGGAAATGATACATACGACGTCACCTCTTAATTTCTTTAAATGATTACATACATTAATTAGGTTTTAGTATTTTGTGTTTGAATTGAGTTGGGTGATGGATTGGTATTTTTGTAATCTCCAACTTGGTTATAATCTGATCATATCTGTATAGTTAATAAACACTAATCAGATCTAATTTTACCTGATTCCCTCCCTTATAGTTAATAAACACTCCTATATGATGACATCAGGACAACTATTTCTACTATGTAGATATTGGGTTACTTATGTTTAATTTCTTTTAATAATCAGTAATTGAGATCCAAGAGTAAAGGAATAACTTTAAGGAAATCCAGGTAGTTCCAATAAAACATTTATATGACAGATGGGCCAACTAACAACAGGCCCGGCCCAAAACTTATATTATTCTAGTATCTAACTACAATTAGTTAGTTTGTTAGATTTAGATTAGTTATAGAGTCAGTTAGTTCAATAAGAAGAAAAAGTAAAAAAATTGATAAAAAATAATATAAAAAAGATTACAAGTCACAAAGGAATGAAAAAATCGTGGTGTGTGTGAACTGTGAAGGAACAAAATCTGGTTCTCATTTTATGTTTGATGGTCAGAACTAACGCCTAGGTCTTAGGTGTTGTTAAGAAGGAATATCCGGTTTTATGACCCAAACTCAGTCATATTTCCAGCAACCCATGCTTGCGAATCAGACTGGAATGTCTCTTTCGTTGTCTTCTTCTTCTTCTTCTTCTTCTTCTTCTTCGTCTCAATATGCCGGAACCGATCGGGGAAGTGATGTGGATGAGTCGATTAGGATCGCCGGACCATCTAGATCGTCGGAGTCGTTCACCGGGTATGCAGCGGTGTTGGGCAGTTCGAAGTTCTTAGGACCTGCACAGCAGATGTTGAAGGAGATGTGTAGAGTGGTTGTGGGGTTTGGGTGTGGATTGCTGGGTGATACGTTGGGTTTTGATTTCGGTAACGAGGGTATGGGGTCAAATCCCGACTCGTATCGATGCTTGATAACCAATCGATTTATTTTTCAACCCTAAAATTAATTCAATTATGGAATATCAAATTAATCTGTAAATTAAATCCATGACAGTATGGTTATAAACAGAAGGTATAAACAGTATGGTTATACTGTTTTGACATGTTTTGAGTCCATCGCCGGACTCCATGATGCAGCGCCTCACACTTCACTGGCAATAAAAGCAATGGCCAAGCATTTTCATCGACTAAAAAACTTCGCAGTCGTCCCTGATAATAGAAGAGGAGGAGAAAGTCTAAGTTTCCAAGCTTTACAGACGCAACAAAGTCTGTGGAGGCACCAGCGAGGATTGCCGGAGAACTCCGTTGCCGTGCTCAAAGCTTGGCTATTCGAACTCCGGATAATTTAAATTAATTATAACACAGGTGGTTATTTTTAACTCAAAGCAACGTTAGTGGTTACATTTGTCAATTTTCCCTAGTAAAAATAGTTGTCTTAGGTAATTAGGTTAGATTGACCGGATATATAGGGGGCTATTTCTCTCTCTCCGCATCTATGCCAAACATGAACACGACAATGCCACGTACCATCTTCATCCTCCTCCTCCTCCTCTGCTCCATCTTCGAATCATCTGGCTTCAAGGTCCGGCAACCGTCCGGTGGTTTCGGCATATAAATCGATCATTTAATTTCATCTTAATCAATAATTATATCGACGATATTAATTATCTGATGCATGCAGCCAGGACAAAACTGTACCATGAAAGTAGATGGATGCGGAAGCGTAGCGGCCACCGGTTTGCAGTGTGATACGTGCGATGAACTCCCGCCGAGATGCACTCGGATCAGACCCTTCGATCCCAAAATCAAGGTCGGCAAGAACGCAACCCACATATATATTATATTTATGATTTTTTTTAAACGTACGTACGTACATTTATTTACACGTAGGGCTGGAATCTGCCGTTTAATCGGTACTCATGGTTGACGACCCACAACTCGTTTTCTATGGCGGAAAAGAAATCGCACACCGGCGTCCGGATGGTGACGGCTTATAATCAGCAGGACACCATCACCCAACAACTCAATGTACTTCTGCGTTTATTTATTAATTAGAACTCACATTTGGTGCAGCGAACGTCACCGACATGCGGTACCTCATTGCGATCGTCCAATTCGATTTGCGGTCCGGCGATGAACCGTACCCAGTTTCAGGTGCGGTTCGCCACACCTGAAACTGGCTGTATTTATTTATTTATATATCTTTGAATCTTAACTAGTTATTTGTTCTATCGTTGACCCCCGGCGTATGGCAGAACGGAGTACGAGGTTTGATGTTAGATCTGTATGACTTCCGGAACGACATATGGCTATGTCACTCCTTCAATGGAATCTGCCAGAACTTCACCGCTTTTGTAAGATTAGCTAGCTGTGTGTGTATATATATATGTTTATATATATCGATTGCACTGATCATCTGAAAGTCGATCTTTGGCATGTAGCAACCGGCGATCAACGTGTTCAAAGAGATAGCAAGGTTCCTGAGATCGAACTCATATGAGGTCGTGACGGTATTCATCGAAGATTATGTGAAAATTCCCCGAGGGCTGACGAAACTGTTCGAATCATCGGAGGTAACGGAATTTTTATACCCACTCTACTTAATACCAAAGAAAACCGCTCCCTGGCCCAAGCTCTCTACTATGATCAAGAAAAATCACCGTCTGATCGTGTTCACTTCGAATCCGGAGAAGGAAAAATCGGAGGAGATCGCCTACCAGTGGAAATACGTGGTGGAGACTGAATACGGAGATAAAGGAATGCCGGTCGGATCGTGCTCGAATAGGAAAGAATCTTTAGCGATGAACATGACAAAGCAACGTCTTGTAGTCTTCAACTACTTCGCTAATGTTCCTAATTTCTTTCTTGTCTGCCATCAAAACTCCTTACCACTCATCCAAAAGATGGAAACTTGCGTCAGCATAACCTACAGAAAATGGCCCAACTTTATCGCCGTTGATTTTTACAAGGTCAAATATTTTCAAACATCCACTTCATAATTAACACTTACTCATCTCAGACTCTACTTATGTCTGCAGAAGAGCGATGGAAATGGCGCGCCTCATGCGGTTGATGTGGCAAATGGACATCTAATGTGCGGATGTAATGACGTCGCCCGCTGCAAATTTAGGGGAATGCGTCATGATTGCTTGCCTCCGCCAGAGTCTGATTATGACGGCGCGCCGAAACCGTCGTCGTCAACTGTTTCCGATCAAAATCGCATGAAATGGCTGTCGCTAATTCGAATTGGGTTATACACTTCCACGTTGTTGTTGTTGTTATGACCCGTTTCAGATTCTGCCCGCTCACCGACCACATAGGACAAGGTGATCATAGATAACACGAGCCATGGATTTTTCAAATGTCAATTCATATTTTTTGTTCACTCTCACCCGATAAAGTATTTTCGACATATCACCAATTTCTATGAACAGAGAGAGGAAGAAGGGAATTGTTGTGAAAGATCCCACTCTCTCATGAACTCTGTTTTCATGAAAATGTGAGATGGTAATTGTCGATAGGTAATAAGAATTTCAACAAAATATTACCATGTAGTTTTAGAATAAGAAAACAATTCAGCAGATTTTTTTTTTAACATTCCAAATCGAATATTCAAGTTTTTTTTCGTCTTTCTGACTTTTTTTAAAATTCACAAATCATAAAAATGTTGGAGGAAAATTTAATACTCAACCATGTAAAATGTAACCAAAGACCAAACCAACAATGCCGATAAAAACCACAAACAAATCAGGATAACCCGTCTGTAGTTTGGTTTTCTTTATTATAACCTGAAACAAAATTACAAAAATCAGAAGGATTCATTCTTGTTTCTATTTTAATCAGTCAACAGAACATGAGAATTTTACCAGTTCACTTTGCAACATCTCCTTTTCTTTTGCAATTAATTTCTTCTCCGTCTCTAAGTCACTGTTGATCTTTTCAGTCTGCAAGAATTTTTCGACATTATTTATCAGTTAGGCAGTTAAACAAATGAAAGATGATAATTATAAACATTCATTTATCTAACCAAATCCATACAATCTAATGCTCTTATGACTTCTTCACTACACTAACCTTGTTCAGCTGGGATTGGAAGTAATGTAGTTTCAATTCTATTTCTTTGACATCCTGTACGGACTGAATGAAAGGATGAAAACATGAGCTTTGACATAAAATAATTAACAAGGAAACTTGAAAATAGCTAAATAAATAACATTTGTCTGGGGAACCTTTAATTCATCTCCATTTTGAACAGAAGTTTCTTTAACGCCATTCACATCCATATGCCCATTTATTACACTAGGCTCCAGACCTTCAGGGTTACGGAGAGGGCTTTGCATGAGGCTAGTTGGTTCGTTATGGTTAGGATTTTGGAAATGAGACTCTTTGAAAGACACTTCCCGTTTGAAAGACTCATTAACTTGCAGCAGTGATGGATAATCTGATGGAGTTACCAAAATAACTCTTAACTTGCAATCTTCAATATGTCTGCCACCTTCTTTAGAGAACTGTGAACGAGAGGAACCATAACTCATAAGAGAGGAAAGTAAGTAAGAAAATTTGAAATTTGAAAAGAACACTTACGAACTCAGATTTCATTTCCTCCTCTTTTGTGCCATCTGGAATGACTGTGCTTTGCACAAGAAATCTATCTCTGCATTGCAAGTCAAGCGGAACAGTTTTCTGAGCTTGCAAGATAACTGGTCGAGATAAGAAGAAAGAAAATTACACATTATACTATCAAGCATCAACCACAGAAATGATTTCTACAAGAAAAGAATAACTGCAATCAAATTACAACTAAACAGAGAAGAACTGGTAAATAACTAAAGATAGGAAGTCTTGTGCAGATGAGCACTTATGCTTAATGAGCTAAAATAAAACATAATGTTAAAGTGAAGTGCTTAAAAGATAAAGTACCTGCAAATTCATACGTACTCTTTGGCAAAACAACGCCCATATTTGGCCGGACGCAATATTTCTTAGGATTTGTTGTCTTTACCTGCAAATTACATATTAACATGATAAAATTACATGGTGAGTCATTGATCCCGTTAGAGGCTGTTTTTTATCACATAAAAAATTAGGAGTTCCTTTAAATTTAAATGCACGAAGTCAGGTAACATTGCACAGCTAATCACAGGAATAAGGAAGTACCTTGAAAGCGACATAGTTTTTTGAGTTATTTATAAGTTGTACCAAGCAGGAACTTGACTTCTTTACCTCGACTGCCAATATTAAATAAATTTGTTAAGCTTTCATTCAAAACATAACAGTTGTATAATTCAAGACCAAACATGATCTTGGAACCATCAAAACTATTTCTTGAACATTCCGGAATTCCTCATACGTCACTGACGCCAATCGATACTTATCAATACTTACTAACCAATATTCATTATAACCTTAAATTTTCGACGGATATACAATTATGCCGAAAAATATTAAATATGCCATGACTTATCATTTTTAGACTCAGATCTAGAAACGATATTGACTTGGAATAGACTGATTCGGATAAATATTGTGCAGAATTTACAGAGGAGAAGAAACATCGTCAGCATCCTAAGAGAGGAATAAAATGAATTGTTTCATTCTCCTGATGGTTGAAGCCCTGGATGATGTAGGCATGTGGCACATCTAATAGAAATATGATGGACGGAGGAAGAAGAGAGAAGCTGGAATATCCATAAAATAGTATTGAAATTAGGGGTTCGTAATCATCCGGTAAGGAATAAGCAGGGTGTCCAATTCCAAAAATAAGATCAAAACGCTCGATGAAAAGTCAACCCACCCACCCACTCCCTGACTCCCCTCTAAAAAATATACTTCATTATTTCAATTCCACACTGTGCTTGTCAAAAAGAAGAATAATAACACGCGCGAAGTAAACGGAACTGTAACACACAGACGTCTAGGTAGATGATGATGACGAAGAAGAAGAAGATGAAGAAACTCACCGACAAACTTAAGCTCTCGTGGTTCGATCTCCAGAAGCTCTAGCCCCATCATTCGCCGTACTCTCTTTTCTCAAGAAATAACTGAAGATTCCACAACAACTGTCAGATTTCGGGACCAAAAACGATACCCTCAGACTGCAAGTTTATGGAAAAAAATTGATCATGTCGATCTACACGAACCGAACCTTGAGAAGATCGAGATCGATCTACAAAATCGCCTGTCGGAAAGATCAAGTCGATCGACGCGGTACCTGCGCCGTCGAATTTTAATCGAACCAGAAGTTTGAAAACTGTAGTGAGAGAAGTGGGAGAGAGAGAGAGAGGGTGAAGGAGTGGTTGTAGTTTTGGTGACAAAAAGTTTGAAGATAAAGATAAAATAATAATTGTTCACCCACGGCCACGGGCCATGACCACATTTTCACCCGTTCTGTTCCTGGTAAAACTTCATTTACCCCCTGCAATTATTATTATATTAGTCATACCCATACATCCCCAGCTGGGTAGATGGGTAAATCAGGTGATGTGGACCACATGGTCCCACATACCCATACCTCACGTGACACGTGGTTTCCAGCTCCACGTGTTTACTCGTTAGGTAATTAAATTAATTAGTAATTTAGTTATAAAACATCATGTGTTAAAAACAAGTATAAAAAAATACAACCTCTGATACTAATACAGTATATTGAGATTAATGGATCTGGTTAAATGCCAACTACCCATCCTCTTCCTCCTCTTCCTCACCTCATCGGCGACGGCGGGAAATGGCAACAACATAAGTGCAGTGGTGCTAGCTATAACGAAAGATGAAACCACTGGTCTGTTTACGATCCCATTCGCCGGAGAAGAATACCTCTTCGATATAACAGCAAACTACTTCTCCGATCTATGCAAGCCAAACCACCCAACAGTTGCATGTAACTCCACCGTCTGCTCCGTCGCGCATAGTTTCTGTGCGTCTTTCTGCCCGGCCACAACTGTGACGTCCGACTGCCAGAGGAGAGGTGATGTTTGCTCTACCTCCATCTCCAATAGCCTCGAGGGAGGTTGTTACTACGGAGAACCATCGCTCATCGAGGCCGGGGTTGTTGTTTCCGCTGTCGATCGACGGAAAGGAAACCTGGAGTTGATCTCGTTGCCTCAGTTTATTTCTGTGTGCGGGTATGAAACGATGTTGGGTATGTTGCCTGAATCTGCCGTCGGAATAGCTGGGCTGTCGCTATCACCGTTGTCCATACCGTCCCAATTTTCAGATTTTCTTTCGCTGGAGAGGAAATTTGCCGTGTGTCTTCCGAGCACGGGAAGCGCGACCGGGGTGGCAATCATTGGGACGGAGCTGCCGTCGGTTCTTGTGAGAAGGGGAAATCTCGCTAATAGATTCACTTACACGGAATTGAAGAGTGATCCACGAAACAGCGCAGCTTACTTCATCGGAGTCGAAGGTATATCCGTCAACCAGAAACCAGTTGATTTCAGTTCGGGCGTGTTTGAATTTGACGCTGTCGGTAACGGCGGCGTTATGCTCAGTACTGCTACTCCTTACACCACTATGCTGTCGGAAGTATACATGTAAGTTAATCAGATCTGTATTTAATTTATAATAAAAACAGGGATTTACGACTAAATAATACCAATAAAATGCAGGTCTTTTCTGAAAGCGTACAAGGAAGCAACGGCCGCGATTCCACGAGCAAAGAACATTTTACCGTTCGATCTCTGCCTCAACGTGACGAGCTTAGAGTCAAACGAGTTCGGTTATGACGTACCGCCGGTGGACATTAAGTTGTCCGACGGAAAAACCTGGACGCTCTACGGTGCCAATATTTTCAAGAAGGTTGCTCCCGATGTGATCTGTTTGGCATTCGTCGACGGGGGACCGATGGAGCAGATGTTGACGTACAATGCGGTGATCGTCGGAGGGTTCCAGTTGGAGGAGAGTCTGCTGGTGTTTGATATGGATAGGTTAAGACTGGGGTACATCTCATCTTTACCTGGCACTTTGAGCGTCAGTTGTGAAGACTTTGACGATGAACTCCAACAACCATTAAGTGCTGGAAAGATGACCATGTGAGAATTGAGTTCCTTATACGACTATCCGGTATCTTTAAATAATTAAATGTCTTATTTTAATTTTTAAATAATGTAGTTGAAATTTTTTTGAACTAAAATATAAAAATACGTAATAAAAAAATTAAAAGATAATGGAGGTGCTGGAGTATTATAATACTTATATGACCATATGCGGATAAGTTTAACTGTACAAAGAAAATTACCCATTTAACCCCCTGGACTAAAATGGAAATTTCAAAATATGCCATGGGCTTTTTGGCCCATTATTTCTAAACCCATAAAGATTTTTATAAATCCACTTTCTCTTTCTAACGGTTTTATAAACCAGGTACTTTAACATTAATAGAAATAAGTACATCTATAGACTATAATTAGTTCAACATAAAAGATAATTACAACATGATCAATACTAAAATAGAAATAAAGTAAAATTCAATAATAAAGCTCGCGTCTTTTTGTATCTTTTCTCTTTGAAACCAATCTCCGTGGTAGATATGCACTCTCTTATGACTATACTTAACATGGTCCAGTGTAATCCTCAACATTTGGAACCTGGTGATTGTGTTTATTTCTTCAACCACCAAATTGAAGCTACCGATCCTTTGCGAGTTTAACCACCAAATTGATTTTGATATTTATAAGAAATAATTTGGCAACCATTTCTTACATCACTTTGCTCTCAAAACGTATAACAAAACCAAACTATCGACTATAGAGTTAGGGAAATGAAGTAAAAAGAATATCATTTTTGGCAAATGTACAATATGAATTAGCTTAATGACCTCAGCCCTAAACCAATGAATCTTGGGTACATTGGCTAAGAGCTAAAAATAGTAAAATACACCTAACAAACAACAAATAAAAATACCTATGAATGCCCATATTTTAAAAGCAAGCAGTACCAGTCATTAGTCCGTCTACTCATCGTTCATGCCCACAATAGGCCATTGAAACTCAGCTCTAAATTTGAAACGGGGCTGTCATTAATATCTGTGATATCAATTACATGCTTTTCTTCTGATGAGTCTACATATGGTTCTACCAAATCGGTCGACCTAGATGAGGGAATTCCGTAGTCTTTAAGAATGCAGGATGCAGCGGTGTCAGAAGCTTCTCTTTCGAGTACTGCGATGAAGTTGTCTTCAAATTCGAATTTTAAATACTTGTCTTTGCAAGCTGCACAAAAAATAAGATGAAATGAAATAGATTTATGAATGTGATGATTAGAACAAAACTAATTCAAAGATGAACCCATCGGTTTCGTAACTTACAATCAACCATGCTAGCTAAATGGTGGATGTTTCGGATTGGTATATCATTGAACTTCAAAACCTAATCAATCAAAATACATATCAGATTTATAGTAACATTGCATATTAATGACAAGATATGTTCATTAATCGCCATTGGTTAATTACCTGCTGATTCGCCATTTCTTCATATCCAATGTTCACTTCATTCGATAAGACCTAAGCAAAAGAAGAAAAATAAGAATCAAGAACCAGAAAACTCATCTCACCCTTCACTAAAAAAGAACAAATAAAAAATAATTGAGCGATATATCAAAAAGTGGGCAAACAAGATTATTTGCTAATAATGAAAATGGGCAATTAAAAAACCTGTGACAAAATTACTATTTGTTCTTCTTTGAACTTTGCCAAAGAATACCGAGCTTTTGCCAGTAATTTCAACTGAAAAAAAATGTATAATCACAAACATAATAAATATTTGATTTTATCTTAAAAGTACTCAAGTACATGAACTTCTTACCCCTATTGTATCTTCACACTCTTCGCTGTCATTGAAGCAAAAAAGTTGATTGGGTAGATCCGTAGATGTTAGGAATAAAAAATAAATCAAACTATATTGTAAAACCAAGTAGACAATTTAACGTACTGAATTAAAGGCTCTGAAAGTGGAGTAAACACAAGACCAGCAACAATCAAAAAGGAAGGTTGACCTCTTTCGATGTGAAACGGTACCTATGAAGTATGAAGAATAGGAGGGATAGATGCATGAAAACTTGAGAAGATACATGACGACAATGGGAGAATGAATATGCATACCAAGTGCACACGCTGATGTAAAACTGTGTGAATGTTCATGTGGACACCATTTCGGATAATACCAACTTCCACCAAATCACCAGCAAACCTGTTGCCAACCAAGCATCACATTCTACATGAATTAAAAGTGAATATACAAGTTATAAAAATAACAAATAAAAACATGGAAATAACAAAAATTACTTATTTAATACAATGACAGATTAAGGAAAGAGATGAATAGATGCTATTATAATCTACCACCAAAATTTCTTAAACATATGACATTCGAAAAGCAAGGCATGGAAAATTAGTATTTTGAATGCTTACTTTTGACTGACGAGATAACGGAAGGCTATACGTTCTGTTGAACGAAATGGAACAGTTCCTTCACATGCTACATGTACACCATCAAAGCTTACAATCACATCCCCCTGGAATTTAAAATAACATTTAAAAATGATTTTTGAGTTGTGCAATTTCAAAAACAGTTTTTATGGCTCGGTTAATTGATATTAGGACAGTTTTTATGGCTCGGTTAATTGATATTAGGACAGTTTTTATGGCTCGGTTAATTGATATTAGGACAGTTTTTATGGCGATGGTTGTGGGTTGACACATTGACAATGGTGATTTGGTGAATACGTGTTTGTTATTGATATATCTATTTTATCAAATAAAATTGAATAAAAAAAACGATAAATAGTCAAATATCCCTGAAGGCCTAAACAGAAAAGCATACAGCATGATTATGTGTAACGTTTTGAAGTATACAATAATGTACATAAAACACACTGAAGTATGGAAATTGGAAACATGCATCGACCAAACTTTACCTTCTTTAAAACATCATTTGCTGGAGCAGTAGGCTCAACATTCCTGACCAATAAACCCTGCATAGTAATTAGTAGTTAGTAACAACCTCGACGTTAATTATCAAGTAACTTCTAAATATGATCCACCATCAACCTCTTTGACATGGTATTGTGGACAAAATAAAAAAGATTTGGGGAAAACGAAAAATTGTCGATAATCGATATTGGCATCTTATTTAGTATAAAGTTGGAAAGACAATAAATGTCGCATAAAGAGACCCACAAAATCAATAGAAAATGCATATTTTGAGCAGCAGACGTAATAAATGAAAATCAAATATAAACATTTTACCTCATTTGATGGTACTTTTAAACATGCACGTAATGCAGGATTATCCAACTTTTGGAGCAAGACGCCAAGGCAGGGGAACCCTGAGTTCAGAAAAATAAAACGTATTGCAATTAATAAAATGGAAATAATTAGTGCATTATATAAAATTAATAAAAATATCTAAATGAGATTCATTACTTGCCTGTGTATTTCCCATTTCTGTCATAATCATTCAAGAAATGGGAGACAACAGTGGTTGGAATAACATATCCAATATTTTCAGCATCATCGGATCTGTAGACCTAAATGACACGATTAGTGAGAAACGAGTAAACTACAGAATAAAACAACACAAAATCACATAGAGAAGAACTGTACCGTACTCGTAATATCACGAATAATGAAAGTTTGAAACGTTTGTGAATTTATTTTTATTTAGCAGAAGATGATTTTAGCTAAACTATATTCTTACAAAAGTGTTCGTTCCAATTACTACACAGGTGAGTTTCTATATTATGTTGTCAAAATACTATTTTATTATTTATAAATGAAAAATATTGAAAATGATCTACCTGAAATGCTACTCCGATACATTCTCCCTGATCATTGAAGGCAGGACCACCACTATTTCCTGCAAAAATAATCGACAGTTGAAATATTATGTATAAAAGAGTAAATATAATTCAATGTCCAAACCACTTAAATTAAATGAAAGATAATGTAGAAATAAATTGACTATTCCAAAGAACACTGCATCTCACGAACCAGGGTTTATCGCAGCATCAATTTGAATACCCAAAAGATCAGATGAACCATGAGCATAAGATGTAACCTGAGATTAGGTCATAGAGCATTTTGTCCATTAGAAAAATATATTTATAAACAGTTACATATTATATCGCAAGGTTTTTTAGCATGCAAGAAGAAAAGGATAGATTTTAAGAAAGTTTTATTAACTAGGTCTAGAGAGTAGATTCCAATAATTCCATGGCCCTTTCTTATAACATAAGTTAAAATATAAGCCTAAGAATCATATGATTCATGATAGATTGATAGGTTGGTATATGCAAGTATGCAACCAAGGATTAAAAATTAACGTAGACATTAATGCTGACTTATCAAGTGTTTTAAATGTAATGTACCTCGATATTGTTATAGGCTCATTTCAAGCAAAAATCTCTATAAGCATATTCTTTAACATTTTAATAATAATAAATATGTTGTTTAAATGCCAAATTAGCATGAGTACATGACTAAAGCGAATTCAAACAAAAACTTGCTGCAATGAGAGATGAGAAACAGAATATGATATTTAAAACCATGCTAATAAGTCATATCTGACCTCAATTCGTGAAACAACACCTTTCGTAACAGATATGGTATCTCCTCCAAGTGGATATCCAACAACAGTTACTGGATCCTGCATGTTTGAGAATCTACACAATTCAATATTTATACCAATGTTTTCTTATAATAGGTAAAATACAGAGAAAATTGCTAAAATTAGAAAATAAAAGACTTAAGAGGGGTTTGAAAGCATGTTACACAACCTGAAGGCTTGGCAAGTGTCCAAAGTGAAGTGGCTCGGCACCTTTCCAAAATTCCTCATTTTCCACAGAGAGCAAAGCGATGTCACATTCAATACCGCTCGCTAAAACCTGTTGATCAAAGTAGTAAGGTATTTTTTGTACATGGGAAATTTACATTTTATTTCTAGTAAAAATACCGTCTCTGGAAGAAGAAAAATAAAGACATTTAAATTGAGAAATAGTACTTGAGATGAATAAATATGATCAGAAAAATGATAGAGAATAATAAACAAAATGGATTATTTAAAAAAAAATCACGATCCTAAAATAATTTGCAACCAATCAGTTAAATAATTGGATGATCACCACTTGGTGTAGTGGTAAAGATCTTCTTGTGTGATGAAAGGTTGGGAATTCAAACTCCATGGAGATCAAAATAATAATAAATTACCATTTGCAAAAAAAAGTACCTTGGCAACAAACTTCGTGTCAGCTCCCCTTCTTTTCACTTTAACCTTTAATCAAAAACCAAATAAAATGAATTCATCAAAATATCAAATGTAGAAAAGGAGAAAATAAACATTCAGCAGAAAAAATTCTTTTCTATAAGTTTATATCCAAGGTAATATGGTATGTTGTGATGTAGAATATTTGATTTGATTGAACATGAAAGGCTATTTTTTTTGTAATAAAATGAAGTACTGATTGAGTTCTTGCAATTAAAGATACAACTTAAATAATTAAATAATTGAGTTCATCAAGTGGATGGCTGATAATATGTAGAGTATTTAGGATGTGGTCAAAATAATTAAATGGAATGATATAGCCTATAACTAGAAATATAAACGACTCAAGCAAAACCAAATTTATCCAACTGACTCGATTCATTGGCTTGTTTTTTAAATAGGCCGAGTACAAACAATCTCTCGAGATCAAGCCAAATCTACAATCCAGGCTTGATATGAATTAATTAGGTTTTAGTATTTTGTGTTTGAATTGACTTGGGTGGTAGATTGGTATCTATATGAGTATCTTCAGAAATAAGATGAAACTTTAAATTTTACCAAAAAAACAAGCCCATACTTTGAGCATTAGTCTCAAACATAACTGCATATATTAGTAGACATTAGACAATCCACAATAGAAAAGGAAAACTCAGTTTTTATGATTATAAAGGATGTCGGCACAGTGAAATTGATGATCTAACATCTTCTCTTGACCAAAACTTTAGAAAGAAAAGAAAGAAAAAAATAGTCACATTGTCACACATAAGTTGGATATTCTTAGTATAAAATAATTAACCATCCGCATTGATGCCACATATATATACATATCAATATTCAATATATTTTAATTGTTTTCAAAAAAAAATTCAATATATGTACCATGATCATAAAGTTTAATCAGGTACCTGAGTGTAATGTTCAACACAATGTGCATTTGTCAAAAGCTTCCCATCACCTATCATGAAAGCACTGCAGGATGAACAAGGGACGAGATTTAAACAAAACACTCTTTAAAACACCACTTGGCATCTAAAAACATACATTGAATGTTAGAGGCATGTTCTTGTAAATGGTTTAAGATTATGTATATATTTATCCAATTGTTAAAAAAAATTGTCCAAATGTAAGATTAACATACATTACACAATGCTTCAAGTTGAATATCTTTTTTCAATTTTATATGACAGGAGAATATTTCTTTAATTTGCAACACATTACACATGTGACATGTCTGAGCCTAAGTAAAAAAATGGTAATCTTCATACCTTCCAGTACTTTGAAACTGCCTTTGTTTTTGCCAAGGGAGAGAGTAATCAGGTTCTGTGTGTGTACAGTAAACCTGAAGAGAAAAAATTAGCAAATAAAGCAGTGCAAAAAAGTGTGATTGATAAATACTCCAGTTGTTATTTTTCTAACAAGTTACTGCTATGTTAGATAAGATAAATTGAAAAAACAGCACAATTTTGTAAAGTTCAAACATCGTTTTGTAATCTTAGCAAAGCACTTTGCAGTTTCAATTCAGTGTTAAACAATTGATCATTGCAGTACACATTGCAATGCTACGAAGGCATTATGTTTGTCTTTAAAAAATCAATGATTAAGAATTAAGATTTGAAAATCAAATGAAATGGAAATTATCAAGAAAAATTTGATATTCGACAGATTTATATTTAATGGTTACCTTTACAACAGCATTGAGAAAAGATTCATCTTGAAAATCTGACTCATTTATCTGGAAAAAAAAAATCGAGACTAGACAGTTTGAATTTATTTTCCTCTTAGATAATATTGAAAAGATTGTGGTATCCTTCGCATCTCAATGATGGGGAATATAAGCACACATACTTGCTGTTCTTTAAGATCATACATTGCCCCTCTATTGTTCTTTTTCTGTTCTCCAAGAGACTTGAATGCAACTGACGGGGTCCTGTTTGCATTATCTTTTGCATCTTTAGCTTTTCCAGAAAATCCCCTCTCAGGAATTGCTCTGATCTAAAAATGATCAAAATATAAATTCAATGAAATATCCAAATCTTTAAAGCTCGTAAAAATACAACATAATGTCCTTTTTGGAAAGATAGAAAGAAAAAAATACATATGTATTGGAAGATTTATACACTAATTACCTCAACGCAATTTTTTCTACTCTCGAGAGAATTCTTCTGGAGAGGCTTCCTCCGCGACCATGATGGAACGTCCAATGAGGAGAAGAAGATAGATTTACTGTCGTAAGATATACGGGAATGAGAGAGAAATGAGAAGGATAAATTCACCGCCGTCATGGTGTTTGTCGTCATTCCTCCCCGATGAACACGGGAAAAAACGGAATAGGTCGCCGGAGAAAAAATGCAATGATAAGGGAAATGAGATCGGGACGCCGGAATGACGGATAGATCAGCTGATGCCTGACGGTGGTCTGTTTGCGCTCTGCAGTAGTTACTTTCCACTGGAGGAGATGAGGTAGATGACTAGTAGCTCGAAGGTGGTGGTAGTTTTGGGGCTTATCCTAAAAAACTGTAATATTCTATATTCGATAAATTTACAATTTTGCCATCATTATCTACTCATTCAGACCAGACCCTCGGTACCCTCGATAAACTGACTGACTGAGTGAACGTATACCCTATTTTCCGATCATCCAAAAGCTCCGTCTCCTTCCACTTTTTTCGCTCCATCAGATCTTCCACATCTTCGCAAGCTTCCATGGTTTTGGAGCTCGATTTTTAGGGTTTCTCCGCACCAAAAACCCTAACGACATTCCGATAGAGGTCGAAAACTTGATTCTTCCTTCTCCATGGCGTTAGGTGTTGCGAAACCAACGTATTTTCTGATACAGACAGATTCTTCCCTCGCAATTCGATTCCGACTGATCCAGAGCTTCTCATTTCAGACGTCATCATTCCGAAATCTCAGCCTCAACAGAAATGGCGGTAGAGTTGCTAGAATGCAAGCCAGTTCCACTTCCATGGATTTCCCCCCAACAACTAGGTCCCGTCCCAGTCGCTCCATCCATCCTAACACAAATCCTGCACCCTTATCTACGGCAAAATCGCTCTACGGTCGACCCAGTTTGAAAGACATGAGGAATGAGAAAGCTGCGAATCGAGCTCGTGTTTACGAGTTCTTGCGTGGGATCGGAATTGTTCCCGACGAGCTCGACGGACTTGAGTTACCCGTTACTGTCGATGTAATGAGCGAGCGCGTCGAATTCCTTCGGTCATTAGGTCTTACCATCGCCGACATCAACAACTACCCTCTCGTTCTTGGGTGTAGCGTCAAGAAGAACATGATCCCCGTGCTGGATTACCTAGGCAAGTTGGGTGCTCGGAAGTCTACCTTCACGGAATTTCTCCGTCGGTACCCGCAAGTACTCCACGCCAGCGTGGTGGTGGACCTTGTGCCGGTGGTGAAGTACTTGCAAGGGATGGATGTGAAACCTTGCGACATCCCCAAGGTGCTCGAGAGGTACCCAGAGGTGCTTGGGTTCAAGTTAGAAGGAACAATGAGCACCTCCGTGGCTTATCTGGTCGGAATCGGAGTCACAAGGCGGCAAATCGGGCCTGTTCTCACAAGGTATCCCGAGATATTAGGGATGAGAGTGGGTAGGGTGATCAAACCATTCGTCGAGTACCTTGAGAGCCTGAGTATACCTAGACTTGTCATCGCCAGATTGATCGAGAAGAAGCCTTACATTCTCGGATTCGATTTGACAGATCAAGTAAAGCCCAGTGTCGAAGCTCTCCTCGAATCTGGAGTCGACGACAAAGCTATAGCGTCAGTGGTGACTCAATATCCAGAAATCGTTGGAATGGATGATTTGAAACCGAAACTCTTGGCACAGAGACACCTGCTTGAATCGATCATCTTGGTTGGATTCGAACCAGAGGATTTCGGAAGGATTATGGAAAAGATGCCTCAGATCGTCAGCCTTGCCCGTGCCCCAATGGTTAAGCACGTCGCGTTTCTCCAGGGTTGTGGATTTTCGATGAAACAGGTGAAAGAGATGGTGGTTGGATGTCCTCATTTGCTTGCTCTGAATCTGGAAATTATGAAGAGGAGCTTCGAATATTTTCACGAAGAGATGGAGAGGGATTTGGAAGATCTAATCGCCTTTCCGGCATTCTTCACATACGGGCTTGAATCCACGGTGAAACCTCGACATGAACTTGTTTCGAAGAAACTTCTCAAGTGTTCTTTGGCTTGGCTTCTCAACTGCTCCGACGAGAAGTTTCATGAGAGGATGACTTATGATTCTATCGGCATCGAGGAAATGGAAGAGCAGGAGGAGGAAGAGGCAGAGATCTCATCAGTATCGTCATTCCTCCAGTTGCAGAAAACACCGGAGGAGGAATCAACTTACTCAGACGAAGAAAGTGAATATGATTCCTCGTTTGAAGAAGAAAGCGACGACGAATTAAACGATCACAAATGAATTACGAATTGAATTATTAAAAAAATACTGCTGTCAGTTGCTGTTTTGATCATTTTGATGGTTGTTATTTTCTTCTGTTTCTTCTTCTTCACCGTCAAAGAAATCATCGAGAGAGCCTTTGCTTCCACCAGTTGCTGTGGCGCGCCATTGTTGATCGACGATCATCTCAGGCGAAAGCCCCCACTCTCGGAGCTCGTCGGGCGAGTGGTTGATAGCGAGACTGTACTCGCCACCGGACCCTAGTTCGAGAACACGGTGTTCACAGTTATCTGGGTTATTGAGTCCGTCGAATTGATCCACCGTCCACTTGAACCATTTCATGAGGAACACCCTGGACGCTACGCCGTGGGTGATTATAACTAAGTTAATGTCGCATTCGCTGTCTTGATTCAACCTCTTCATCTCTATGTCTCTCCACAGTGACTCCATGAAACCTGCAAAGATAGCATGATTTGCATTAGCAGAGATTAAGAAAAGGGGGATGACGGGATGAGGAGACGTACCGCAGATGCGATCGAAGACATCTGCGGCGGATTCGCCATCGGGAAAGCGGAAAAAGAAACGGCCATATCTCATTCGAGTCTTCTTGATCAACTCCATCTTTGTGGCGATCTGGAAATTTCCAAAGTCCTGTTCACGAATCCTACACTCCTCACGGGCGCCGATTATACGTTCCTTCGGGAAAGCTTTTCCAATCTCCCTCATAGTTTGTCTGGTCCGTTCGTACGGGGAGACATAGAAGTATACCTTCCAATTTTTCTCAATCTCCGAACGCGATGGGACTTCAACAATGTTGCGGATAGCTTTCCCCGCGAAACGAGCCTGGGAGAGGCCTAGGGCCGTCAAAGGGATCTTGTAATCTGGTGTGTTTTCGAAGGTTGTTGTGTCCCGGTTTCCTTCGCTCTCGCCATGCCGGATTAGGATGATTCTCTTTGGCAGAAACCATTCCCTCCGGTTACAAGCTGCACACATTTCTGAAGCCATCGCTGCCGTCGGAAGGGAAAACACGATTTCTGGAATTTGTCAAATTTGTTGAAGAATCGTCAATAAACTGAATTTTAAATCACCGTCGAAAGGGGGATATCACTGATGAACTGGAATCCACCACAAGTAATGAAAGAAATAAAGGAGAACTGATACCTGTTTAAGGAAAATATATAAAATCAGTTGAATCTCTGTAGTATATAATACCCAACGAGATCATTCAATCTAAATCGTTAGGTTGAAATTGAATGATTGTAGTTTGTAGTACTAAGTATTTTAATATAAAATAATATTAAATGTGTAAAAACAATTTTGGTGGGCCGGTCTTATTTGGCCTCATAAAGATTGGTCTCATTTGCTAGTGAACCAAATCAGATGAGATCGGGTTATATAAGGTCAATAAGATCAATCGATCTTAGCCCTCAATATTGATAGATTAATCACATCCGTTGATCACTAAAATATTTTTTGTAGGAACATAACTTATTAGAGATTTGGGATTGAAATTTCAGATAAACACCCTTACATTTTAGGAAATCAACATTATTATTCAGTTAAAATCAACATATGACTAACTATAGATCCATTTGATCAACATATATTATTTACCAAGAAAGTTTATTTTCAATAAAAATGCATAGATAGATAGATCAACATCCATCTTTTATTTCCTTGAAATATGACATTCCCTAATATATCATAGCAAGTTCATCATTGAACATACATGAATTTATTTTAACTAATTATTTGTCATTAATTCTCTAATATACTTGTTGGAACCTATCTAAATCTTGATCTAGATTAAATTCGTGATCTTTCTTCCATCCTTTCTTCTCAAACCTTAACCCTAGTATCTTCTGATCAATCTCAACAATCTTCCCATCACCAACCTCTGGGCTTTTATATGGTATCAGAGCTACTTTCGCGTAAAGATCATCAATAAAAAAAATCCTTCAAGAGTACGACATCATGAAGACTGGAAAAGGTGAAGATGCTGCCAAGACTTTCGATTAGCTTTTTACCAAAAGATCAAGCCCGTACTATCTTTTTAATACTGATCAACTCGGGGCTTGCGTTGTTTCTAAGGTACTTGTTGGTCAAACTAATTTTTACGCTTGGAGAAAGGCTATGCAGGTTCCTTTAGATTCTAGAAAGAAATTCGGCTTTGTTGATGGCACGCTGAAGCGTCCTAGTATAAAATCAGAAGAACAGGAAGTTTGGGACATATACATTAACAATCTTGTTTTGATTCAAACAAAGAAAGATTAAGGCATTTCAATCCGATTTTGGAGGAGAATATCAAGGCTTATATAACCCCACTTTTTAAAGTAAAGAGGAAAATAGTTCTTTTTAGGGGTAAAAGCTACGTGAACATCATCTAAACTTCGTCTATCTCAACGACAATACATCTTAGATCTTCTGAGACGAACCAACATATGGTGGAAGCCAAACCAGCCCCAACTCCAATGGCGACAGATCCTGTCTTGCAGCTCAATGCTCCGTGAAGATGGGAACCCAATTAGAATGAGAGTGAAAATGAATATTGTATTGAATGAATATCATAATGTTTACATTAGCTTATATAGACACTTATCTCTAACTAATCCCTAACTACTAACTGCTTTACTATTTAACAATCCCTCGCAAATTCAAACATTTTAACTCTGAAAATCTTTGAAGATGTAACTCAAATGTGAGAATTTGTCTTGAACTCAGAGATTGAGATATCATGCTCATATATATTTAGTTAGGTAAATGTAGGGAATAAAACCTCAGTATCTACGAGTACACTGATCATTGGTACGAGTACACTGATCCAGATTAATAAAGTTGATGTGAGAGTTTTGAGCTTCATTTTTTGTTATGGTTTTTCCCGTCTTTTCCTGGGAAAACTCTTCATCATCCTACCTAAACATAGCACTTTCCTTAACATTTGTATTTTCCCGTCTTTTCCTGGGAAAACTCTTCATCATCCTACCTAAACATAGCACTTTCCTTAACATTTGTAAAGAACCCATCATCAATATTAAAGGCATCAAAAAAAAATTCTTGTTTGACCTGAAAAGAGTGTCTAATAGTGTACTACCTAACAAGCAATTAGATTATTTGATAGAACATTAAACACAATAACAAAAGGAAAATAACAGGCAAATAACAAGGAAGAGAGAAAGGAGAAACAAAAAAGAAAGGAAAAAAACATGATATTTTATTTGATATTAAAGTTCATTCTTAATTTGTGACATAACTCGATAAAGATCTCATGTTTCACAGCTTTTGTGAACATATCGACAAATTTTTTTGCTGAACATACATGTTTTAGTTGTATATTTCCATTTGAGATTAACTCTCTGATGAAGTGAACATGCTTTTGTATATTTCCATTTGCTGAACAGACTATTTTGCTCTGGTGTGTAAGGAGAGGAAAATCTCTGCAGAATTTCTGAATTAAGGAATTCACCTTTTGAATCAGATTGTAGGATTTTAATTTTATGATTTAGAAAATTCTCAATGGTTTTGTGAAAATCACAAAAAAATTGAAATACTTCATTTTTCTGAAATAGAGAAAAAAACTAAGAAAACCTTGAGAATTCGTCTACAATCAATAGATAATATTTGTGTCCTTTGATTGATGGATTTGGGGTTGGACCTCATATATCCATATAAAGGATTTCTAATGGTAGATTGTTGTATTCATTCCTGAAATTAAAAGGAATTTTTTTCATTTTATTTAAGGCACACTCAATACATTTTTGAAAATTGTTTTTACATTTTATATTTGCTGATCTAAGTAGTTTATTTAAAACTTGATTTGATGGATGGTCACAGCGTCGATACCATACTTCAGAGTTACACGCCAAAAAGGTTGAAATCTTCCTACCATCTTCTTTATTTTGACTATCCAGGTGGTATAATCTGCCTGAGCTATTGCCATTGAGAAGTTTTTTCCCTTTCTGATTATCAAAAACAGTGAAACCATTTCTATTTAGCATAATACAACAATTTAAGGTTCTTGTTAAAGCATTTGATGGTAAGAGATTTCTTTTTAATTTGGGAACACAAAGTGTGTTCTTCAATGATAGTGGATCATAGGGTGTTTTTAACACTATTGTCCCGACATGTGTAATGGGTAAACCTAACCCATTATCAATAATTATAGATTTTTTTACCTATGTACGTTTGT
This sequence comes from Zostera marina, assembly GCA_001185155.1. Classification (NCBI taxonomy): domain Eukaryota; kingdom Viridiplantae; phylum Streptophyta; class Magnoliopsida; order Alismatales; family Zosteraceae; genus Zostera; species Zostera marina. Next base: position 235,056 of record LFYR01000611.1, on the reverse strand, counting down.
ACATTAGTCATTGTGTTGATATTCGGTGTCATATGGTTTGACGCACCATAATCTAACAGTCAGTTTTCTTCATAATCTTCTTCTTCATTTACCGCAGCAACAAACGCTTGAAGACTACAAGTTTTGGCCGAATGGTCTAATTAAGTTATCACATAACTGACAAATGACTTTATTTTCATTTACCTTCCCAAACGGTTGGGCAGATTTATTTCCTAGCCATTTTTTACCTCTGTCCCAATTTCTTCCAGCATGACCTCCACGATTACCACGACCTCGACCACGATTCCATTATTTAGAATGTGCTGCAAATGCTGATGGAGTGGATCCAATTCCCTGATTTCGCTAGAGAAATAATTTTTCCCGAATTATCAGGTGGAAGAAGTCATCAAAAGACATATCGAGGTTAGTATGTATTGCCGAAATGAAAGGATGAAACTTCTGCCCTATACCTTCAGCTACGAACTCAATAATATCCAAATCCTTGACTCTATCACCAGTCGATGCTAAAGAATCAGTGACCGTGCGGACCTGGATCAGATATTCTTTCATCGACATATCATATGTTTTCTTCAGGTTGCGTAATTGGTCCTGAATGCTTTGGGATTTAATGGATTTTCTAGGCGACAGATTTGTCTCTAGTGCGAACCAACAATCACTCACTTTTTCGTGGTTCATCACGAGTGAGTACATCGAAGGCCCAACAAATGTTTGTATCCAGCCGAGGACCACTCAGTTCTTTTCTTGCCATTCCTCGAATTTCGAATTCGTCGATCCATCATCCAGTTTTTCTTTTGGCATGATTTGATCTCTTTTTACAAAATCAAGCTCTCAAATTGGGCACGTCAGAACAGGTAGGTCTCTGGTAGCTCCAACTGATTTCTGATCCAATTTATAACTTGAAATTTATATAGAGAATCTGATGATGATGACGTACTCATCTTGGCCGAATTGAAAGATCTGTAAATTTATATACGATCTATAAATTTATACATATCAGAGATCCGTAAAAAATACGATCGTAAAGAAATCGCAAAAAACGCGATCGCAAATCACAAAATTACAGAAAATTTAGTGTGTGAAATCACAAAATCACAATAATTTTTTTAAAATACAATTTATCTCATAAAATTTTACAGATTCAATGTATGAAATCCATAATTGCTCAATGTAAATTTACAGATTTAGTGTAACTTTCAGAAAATAAAAATGTCACGAAATTTACAGGAAAAAAAATCCTACACGAAATCCGATATTACGAAATCGCAAAAAAAAAAATCGAAAGGAAATTGAAATATTATAAAAAGAAATCGCAATCAGTGTGAAAAAAATTGATTTCACAAATCGAAAATGGTAAATTGATTTCTATCGGAAAAAAAAATTGATTTCAAATCGGAAACAGTAAATTGATTTTATATACAATCGCACATAGTAAATCACAAATCAAAGAAATAAAAAAATTGCAAACCGAAATCGCAATCCGCGTCCACGTCGTCCAATCCGTGTCTAGTCCGCGGCGAATCCTGTTATAGTGCGTCGTCGTAAGAGGAAGAATCACGTTCTGTAATCGTCGGAAAGAACCTCACTTTCTACTTGAAAGGAAATAATGGCCGGAAATTCCTTTCACAAGAATTGGAAATTGCGAGCCGGAAAATCGTCGTCTTCCACGATCTTGAATCTAGTGGCGTATCCAGGATTCCCCGGCAGGGGGGGCAAGATTCGCCGAAGGCGAAAAAATTTTTTTGTACTAATTAAAAAACCTATACAAATTTTGGCATGACCTATTCATATAATTGATTATAAAAACCTATAAAAAATCAATACATTCATTATATAATTAATATTCAATACATTAATTAATATTCAAATTAAAAATAAATACATTCATTTAATTAACAATAAAAATTTCAAATACATTTTACATTACTTCAATGTCCTATGACGAAGACACATATCATTAAATATTTTTAAAATAACTTCGTTGTCTATAGTTTTAAAAATATATTTCTCGATATATGTTACTAAATAATCATTTATCAAACTATCACCAAGGCGATTTCTGAGACGAGTTTTAATGTGGGAATCACATTAAAGAAATAAATAAAATGGTTCCTTTTTAATTAATTAAAGAAAGAAATAAAATTCACATGGATATTTAATCAATTTAGGTCCCTGTTTTAAAAAATCACATGGAATGATGAAAATTCATATTTTTTCAGGTTGATGATAGTTCAATTCAATTTTTTGAAAATGGTTCATTATCCTGTTTTAAAATGGTACATTTTTTTCCGGATCAAGCTAGGTTAAACACAAACGGATCAAGAATTCAAGATAGACGGACATACCTAGAGCCTAAAGGCTAGAGAGTAGCGGAGACTGGACTCTGGAGAGTGGAGACGAACTGAAGGCAGTGAAATCCGATGGTGGTGGTGTCCTGTGGGCTGTGGCACAATAACTGAATCTCGATGGACGGTGGTCGGAACGTGAGAGCTTGACCGGTTGACCCTGAGATGATCGTGAGGTGGATGGGAGGAGGAGAGATTGGGGGAAGTCGTGAGTTTTGGGGAAGGAGATTGGGGGAAACAAGATTGAAGGAAATTAGATGGTGGGAAACGAGATTGGAGGATGGGGGGAAAATGAGATTGGGGAAATAATATTGGGGAAAGAATATTGGGGATATTTTGGGAGAAATCGTGGGTTTTGGGGATATTGGGGAAATTTGGAGGATATTGGGGAAATATCGTGGGTTTTGGGTTTGGGGGAGAGGTTTAGGGATTTAGAAATTTGGGGGAGAGGTTTAAGGATTTAGAAGATTTTGGGGAGAAATTTAGGGATATTTAAGTTTTTAGGGATTTATATGTAATTAAACTTAAAATTACATATATTGTAAAATTTATATAGTATATAAATATTGTGAAATTTATAAATTAACCCTTAAAAAATATTAATATATTGTGAAAATTACACTTAACCCCTATAAAAAATTTAATTACATATAGGTCCTTGGATATTTTCCAAATTTTAGGGGGGGCAATTGCCCTCCCTTGCCCCCCCCTGGATACGCCACTGCTTGCAACTCCCCAACGGCTATCAAGATGGATGATACATATACTTCAAACTTCAACCAAGGAACCAACACTTCACATTACAATGGTTCACTCCACCGATCACCACCATGCTCAAACGAAGCCGGAACGCCCAAGCCACTCCAGCGACACAAGCTACTGGAGATCATCAATGGGCAATGCAGACCACCGGAGGACTTCACCAAACATGGACAAAGCAACACAGTTGGCGTCACCAACATCGACCCAAACAGTACGGCGACGCGGCCACGTCTCACGACGTGATGGTATCGCCCCTAATGTAATCTCTATTACATCCACGTTTATCTTTTATTATCGAACTTAACATTTCATTCAACGCATCTAGCTTATTTTGTAATGGCCAACCCATTATCTAATTACATAATCATCCTGCTACAATTATTAATTAGATGGTTAAATTCATGTCTTCAAACATTGTGCATCATCTTTTTCAATTTTGTGTTTGCACAAAAACTGTTCTCTATAATTATATACCCAAAGTTTTCAAAGTAAATATGTCTGAATATTTGGTCGAATAAAAAAGTTTTTGGATTCGGGATATCCATAGCTAACTCTGTATTACTGTATGACTGTATATGAATTACGATGTATGTATATTTTTTTATGTCAAACCATTTAATTTTGTTTATTAACTTATTTATGTAAAATACCATTTTTTATTCGAAATAAAAAAACTAATTAGTAGATATTGTAAATTTAGAATTCATAAAAAACGACAAAATTATCTTATTATTAATCTAAAATTGATTAATATTGTTATCTGTAGAAGTTGATACTACGACGGATTGTAGAGATCGAAGAACGTGAACAAAGAGATTAAGAGAATTGATCGGAATGGATTCCGAGTGAGGTAGAGAAGAGGGGAAAAAATGTAAACTAGGGTTACAAATTTAGAATTCAAATTAATTAATTAAAAATAATTAGGATTTTACAATATATATAACAACGAAATGGGCCTAAATAATGAGCCAGACTTATGTACAAATAGAGAATGAAATAAAGTCTAAATAACTAATCAATTCATATCTCAATATTATCCTTAAATTTAGAACCTTATTGATGCGTAACTAAGTCCCAACATAATCAAAAGAGATTGGAGTTTTTTTTTGACACATTAGTCATTTACTCATTTATATTAGTTTTTTTTATAATTAGACTTTTATATTTTATATATAATATTTATTAGAATTTATGAAGAATAATCAACAATGGAAATAAAAAGAAGATTGAATAAACTTTGTGAAAATAATATATATTTTCATATTTGTCAATGTTGATACATGGTCTATTTATAGACATTTATAATTGAATAGAGATGTATCTTTTCAAATGACATCTTTTCATATTATATCATTTACATATATATACACTTATACTATTTACATATATTATATCACATATATATATTTATTTACAATTATTTTTATATATACACTTATTGAAATATTGTCATAAAATTTAAACCGGTAATGTAAAGTTGTAAAATCGTTGTATTTGAATTGTATATGGACATATACTAAAAAGAAACATCTCAAAATATTCTAAACAGTCAAACAATAAGGATGCATGCTACAGGACAATTTTTTCCCGTTTTAGAATTTGGTAATTGGTATGGCGTGAAATGCATTGTAAAAGATTTACTAAATAAATATACACACAAATTTTTTTTTTTCAATTATGGATTTGATCAGCTTCTCAGGTTAATGTCATGTGAATGATCCTGAGGAGACCCTCTTAAAGTCGACCAGTTCCTTTTAAAGTTTCCTGTCGAAAACTAATACGCGACTAAACCCATTGATCAATATGTAGTTGAAAAATTGGAGAGAAGTGTGTCATCAAGCTGTCTAATGTCTCCGGGAAAAATTTCCTTGCAAATAAAAAACACGGTCTTTTTACTCCATTCAACGAACAAGTTATCCATTCCACAACTTGCTGGAGAAGGAGAGCATTAGTTGTGTTCTCAATAATTTTTCATTCGACAAAATAAATAAATCAGGCTAATTCTCACTTACATTTTTGCCACTTGCAATATGGACAAATTGATCCACTGTCTGGAAAGAAAAGAAAAAAATCGTGAAGATATATAAAACCTGTTTCATTCTAAGTTTTTCAAAATTATCATTCGAAATCATTCATTACTAATTATACATTCATTAAAAAAATCGTACCGACAAATTTCGCAGCAGTTCGTATGAGATGTCCTTAGCTTTGAATGCCTTTGGATGCCACTTTCTTTCAGTCCAATCTACATAAGTGATTGACCTGTTCGCAATTCCGCCAGGATCAACCATCTGAAATGTTCGAATTAATGTAAGATCATTATCCATATAATGATAATGCAACGCACAATTCCTTTCAAAACTCGAGCCAATAACAAATCAGTATTAGAATATAAATATATGTATGTATGCATGCATCATGCATGTATATATAATGTAGAATTATGATGAAAGATGTACAGTACGTTGAAAAGTGTTGGCAAGTAATGCTCATCAGAATAGCAATTCTTGTCGCCATCCATACCTGGCTGTAATGTCAAAATGCAATAAAAGAAGTCACTAGATAATCTAAAAGAATAAAATATATGGTTTTAAAATGAGAATATCGTTTGTATGTGATCCATATGGATTAAACTCCATAGCGTCTAAAATAGGCAATAGAATGAGAATTGGTATGGAAGAAATTAAAATAGGGAGATATATATTACCCTGCAGAAAAGTCTGAATTTTTTGTAATAGAGACTGTCCGCCAAAATTAAAAGAGCATGTTGCCGCTTGATTGAAAACCACTGAAATAAGAATAAGATATTCGACATATATTGAATATATTTCGTTTTTTGTATTGCAATAAAATAAATTATATATATACCTGTGAACCCTTCCTGAAATCCTTCATTTCGACCTCAGGCATCATATTTTCTGAATACCTGCCAGAGGTTCCATGAGGACCGGTGTCATCAAAGCTGCCATAAATGGTGAAACGTGTAATTCACATTGATCAGAAATTCAATTTGTTTTGCGGCAGAAATTTAATGAGATTATCATTATATGCATCAAATATTTTGAATTTGACTCACCAATCAATAAAGCTTACATTTGATTCCATCAGATATCTGTAAACACGATTGAAATTGTGCAATGGTATACAGCTGTTTGGAGCAAAATAAAAGATGAGGATGATTCTTTAAGCATGATCTACTTACTATTTACTAATTAAATTGGATAGATTAAAGAAAAAAACCTATCAGAGAGTAGCACAAAATGTTGATTATTGGGATCCTGAAAAGCATTGGCAAGAAGTCTTCTCTCTGCGTCAACCATGGATATTTTGCCCCAAACTACCTACATTGCGAAGCTTCTTTAGTTTGATTAACATTTATATATTATTTAATACTGATACATCATATTGAATTTTATTCTTAATGATCATTAATTTACCTGATCATATATATTAAATGGAAGTGATATATCAGCTTAGAGTTTAGTGGTTTACCTTACTAATATAAATTGAAGGTTTCCTATGTTTGTACTTAATTTGCATATAGAAATAGTGAAATAATCATGATATTTAAAAATAATAAGTTTGTCGAAGTACATTGTCACTGCGAATGTTTGTGTTGGCAAATACTGGACTGCGATTAACAGGCTTTTTTTTTGATGCATGTACATAAATTGAGTACCTATCTTCGTGTCCCTGTAGAAGTATAGAAGCATCAAGCGTGTAGCAGAGAACATGACATTTTGAAATCCAATATAAATTGTGTTAGATATCAATCAATTTACTAAGCAGAAAATATATTACGTACCAAAAAAAACTTTTCCCAGAGTTTCTCAAAAGGCAGTGTGCTCGGAGTAAGAAACATGAAAGCAATTTTACCAGTTTCAGATTTCACCGGCGTCATTGAGAGTATCTCGTTGATGACTACCTGAGAACTTAACTCTTCATCGGAAATTACTCTCTCCATTGGTGGAAGCCAGTCTTTAAATTGATCGCACATATTGGTAGAGAAGAAGTAGCAAGATGAATACCGTTGAGGTGGGAAAACATATGCTCCAATCATTGCAATGGAAATCAAGCAAACTAAGATGATAATCCAGTTTGGTTTTTTCGATGTTGAACGATGTAAACGCTGAGGTGGCATGTGTTTCTCTCCAATTTCTAGCTGCCACGTCTGATTTCTCTTCATATTCTTCAAATCCTCATCATTAGAGCAGAAGCAGGAATAATAATCAATCCGTTTATCTGCAATTTCGAAACAGATTCTCAATCAAAAATACCAAATCAGAAATATATTTCTGGGACGAGAAAGAATGCTAGATATATTACCAAAAGTACAAAAATTCGCAAAATCAAGACACGGATTAAGAATGATTTTTGTTGCTTTTAAAAAACTTAATTGGGAATGGTCGTTTATCTTGTAATTTTATTAAAACACACCACCTCTTTTTGATGATCTATAGTAAAAACTGGATTTATTGTCTTCTTCCTTTTGAACAGAGAAAACGTCAAATCTTTTTTAACAAAACACCATTTACGGCATTGTTGTTTGCACCATTCCGCGATGATCGATCTGTCGATCATTCATTTAAACATTTCCCCAAGAAAAGCAAAAAATCAAAATCAAACAGATTTGCGAGGTACGAACGAAATGGTGGGAATCTGAATCGATTGAATGCAGATACGTTGAGGGATCAGGAATCATCCATCGACGGATCGTCGATCATTGATAGACAGTGAGTTTAATCGTTACCTCTATGAAGATCTGAAAAATGATCGTAGAAGACAATGATAACGGATGACTGCACCGGATTTCCAGGTCTCTTCTTCCGAATAACGAATTCCGATCTGCCTTGGTGATTAGTTATTTGATGGTGCACACAGACTTATTTTTTAATAATATTAAAAAAAAAAAAACACATTATTTTTAATAAAATTCCAGAGATCCCGCTGCCGCGACCTCGCATTGCTTACTTAGGTGTGGGTGTGGTGACCATTATAGCAGTAATGAATTGTACGGCTGTGATTCAATCCTAATTCTTTAATACTTACTAACCTCCGCTAACTCCCTACGAAATATCAATCCTTCCAAAGAATGAGTTATAAATAGCAAATCATTAAAATACAGGGATGTTTGTGATATTTCATTCACCAAGTTCAAAGTTCAAACATGAAACACCTATGACCCAACTACATATAATTGATAATCATCATTAAATCTTATTAGCAAATAATATGAGATTGTGAGGTTTTCTGTGTACCAAATAATTAAGATTACGAATCATTTAGTTAATTAGAAATTAAAAAACGATAGAATAATGCAGAAATTGATAAATTGCCGTGATTATTGTACATTTGTACGCACTATATAATATGAGCACAGTCTCCAGCTTCACATATCAATACAGCATTTTGTGGACGCAATTGAGCAGCTAACTTTGGTTGAAGCTTCTGATATTCCTCCCTCACAAATGAAACTGCTTTCTCTGCTTGATCTGCCCGCACAATGGCCAGACAACAGCCTCGGAATCCAGCACCACTGAATCGTGCACCCAACACGCCTGTTGTTCTTAAAAGAATTTTGTACATTTGTATAAGTGGCTCACAACCTGTATATAGATGAATAATCAATAGAACAAACAATCACTAGTATCTAGATTTGTTTTATCCAATACCATGAAAAAATAGTAATCATCAATTGAAGTAAGGAATTGTTTTTGCAAATCAATCTATGCATGACCGTGATATTTAACACTATTTATGAACTCATGAGAAACCACTCCCTTACCTAAGCTAACAAACAAGCATTCATGACTTTTAACATCAAACTCTAAATTGGAAATTCATGAAGGTTTCACTGCACTGATTCATTTATCTACACCATAGGCTATATACAATAGAAAAAAATGGCCGCCACAAATTAGACTTGGAGATTCTTAGATGAAAACATAGTTACCGACAGCCACCATCTCCATGGACATAATTGTGTTTACAATTAATCAAAGTTGGATTATATTTAACATTGATCTATCATGTGGTTAGATACCCATGAAAACTTTACTGGTTAAATGAACGATGGTGGACTGCATTACCAACTTATAATGTGTAAATACCAATTGGATGAAAGAAACTAGCTACCACCTAATTATATATAAACATCAATGAGGTTGAGCCTTGCTTTTCCAAAAAGAGGTTTCATGATCTAGTCCTCCAATCAGGAACAAAAAAACTACCATAGAAGGAAAACTACCTTTGTATTAAGAAAACGAATAAAATCTGAATAACTTTCGACACAATAAATTTTGACGAATGTGGTCGGGTACAAAAATGTCGGAAATTAAATTAACTTCAAAATAATATCTATGGTATTTTTTACACAACACAATGGTTTTGAAGTAAAAATAAAATGATTTGTGCAGAAACTTGATAGTGGTGTGGTTTGTACATAAAAAATACAAGGTTTGTGCAATCTAACTATTGTTTGTGAAAAAACAATAAAAAAGGTATGTCTAGTTGATGTAAAAAGGCTTGTGCAGAAATGTTTGTTAACATTTGTATTTTTTGCACAAATTAATTAACTCATAATACGATATATGTGATGGGGTTGTGCAAAAATAAGAAGAAAAGCTTGTGTGATCGCAAAAAGTGTTTTTGAAACTCAAATGTGGTTTTCAAATACTAGACCTACTGTGTCAAATACTAGATCTACTGTGTAGATGAAATTGCATCTCTTTTGAATGTGATAAACTGTATTTAAGCAGAGAGAAAAAAGGAAGTGCATGTTAATTTATTTATTTTGAAAGAAAGTGCATGCTAATTACCACATTCATAATTGTTTATAGAACTTAAACCAGATGCAGAAATCAGCTTTCCAAAATCCTCCACCATACCAGTCTCCCATGCTTTTATTCCTATTCGTATCATGTGAAAGTAAGATATATCACAGTATAAAAATCAAAACCAACTACGCAAATGCAAAATATCTAAATTCAAGGATGAAAACCTTTATCAACTCGAGTATTCTCAGAGAAATAATGCTCTGCTCTTCTGGCAAGATGAGGTTCTAGTTTACTCTGTAAAACAAAAGTTTTAATCTAATGAGAATGTGTAAAGCTATAAACTGGATCAATTTCGTTTTAGTATTACGTACTTTGTAAACTTCAAAAAAGGTTGGATCGACTGCACCGTAAGTTTGTTAAGCCAGTCAATTAAATAATCAACTGAACAATAAATTTGACACACATATAATCATGAGTTGCATACCATTGCAAAGGAGAGGTTCCATTGTCTCTGATTTAGAAGCTCTGTTGATGTGAAAAAATGCAAATAAAAAAAAAAACTAAAGATCCTAACTTAAAAAATTAAAAGAATAAAAACTTACTTCAAAAGAATCTGAGCAGCTTCTTTGCATTCGGAAACACGATTATTATATCCAGGGTTATTGGGCAAAGAATGCTTCATACCCGAAAATGCTAGGAGTATCTTGTATGTTTCTTCTTTGTTGTGTAATATTGGAGATCCGATATGTGAGTACTCTTTGGTCTAATAACAAAAATATGGTTATTAATTAAGGGTATCAACCACTGCTATTCTGAGATCATATTGGCTGATGTTAAGTTAATAATACCTTACAATTCATGCGAGTTAGGCAACCATATTTGGAGAGTAAAATTGCAGATTGATCGAGAATACCATTTCTAAGACCCAAATACTCGTTCTCTATTAGTCTGGCATTCCAGGGCCGGATTAGATCATCAAATACTGAAGCATACAAACATAAATACAAGCATACCTATCAAGTTCGATATTTAATGTGGGAGATATACTCAAGTTACTTGCACTTTCAAGAGCTAATAAATAAGCAACACCTACCTGTGAATAAATAAATAAGTTGTATACTTGGTTATATATGTGTGTATTAAAGATCGTATTGAACCAACTAACGTTGTATGGGTGGTTAGGATTAGTTTGTTGGCATATCAAGGCAAAGCATGTTGGCATGAATTATCATTCTGTTCGGGAAAAGGTAGCGGCAAAGATCTTGAAAGACAGGTTTATATGTTCCAAAGATCAATAAGTTGATCTTTTTACAAAAACCCTACCATGGTTACCATATAAGATTATTATGCTGAAATCCAGGGTTAAAACAGCAATTTGCAATAAATATGAGCTAAGGACCTAATTGAAATAAACATAACCCAAGGGTCATGTTAAAACAGAATAAACTGTTAGTTATTAACTAACAGGGTCTTATTCATAAATATTTCAATAAAACGTTATTAGGACCTAAGCGTAATAGAAATAAATGAAAGGTTATTACAGAACCTATTATATAACTACAGTTAATTTATGAAAGGACTGTTTCATAAATATCCAAGTGTTTTCTAATAATTGAACACACAAGGGTGATTGGTTAAATAACCTAAGAATAAACCAAGTCAAATAAAGGACCTGGTTGTCATTCATGTATAACTCATGTATGCTTGCAGAAATAGCCCAACCGAATTAACGGTCGCAAGCTGGACTCATGGAAAGGCCACAGCGTGAAGTCCAGCCCAGAAGTGAATTTTAATTAGTGTTAATTGTAGTTAATGTTAATTAGCTATTGAGAGATTAGTTAGTTAATCATTCACTAATTAAATGTATAAATACAACTCTATAAACAGATGATTAATTATTCTAATACAAAGTTAATCATCATTAGTGATTAACAAAAATTCACTCTCTCATTCCCTTCTCCTAGTGACCGTTTTTTTAGTTAGGCGCCCCCTTTCTTCTAGGCGGAAAACCCTAACTCCAATATGGCAACTCCGTTGCACTTCTCCCATCCCAGACTTGGGGAATCCTCTGCATTGTCACCGGCGGTTCCTACCCAGCAGGAAATTAACATGGTATCTGCCAACAACCCTCCTAGCGCTCCTCTGGTTAACCAGTCAGCCACTTCCATGATGTTTCAGGCCAATCCAGCCGCAACTCATCCTGCTGCACAACCGCTCAATCCGATAGTGACTCCAGCAGCATCACGTGAATCCTCCTCTGGATCGACAGCAAAATCTCGGCCAAGTAACCATCAAGAAGGTTTGTACCAAGGTTCCTTTTTTAAAAGGCAAAAATCTGAAAGGTACATCTCTCCCTTACAAGATCCAGAATCTCCATTTTTTTTAACCTCCGGTGATCACCTGGGGGCAGTATTAGTCCCTGATAGACTAGTTGGTGAATCCAACTACATAACTTGGTCCAATGGGATAAAAGTCTCATTGGTTTCAAGAAGAAAGGATGCTTTCATCTCTGGACAGATTACAATGCCCACAGACTTTGCTAGTAGAGAGTATAACATATGGAAAATAGTTAATGGATTAGTACTAGCATGGATATTAAATTCATTATCTCCCCAAATACAATCAAATGTTATGTATACCAATGATGCACATCAAGTATGGTTAGATCTAGAAAATAGATATAAACAAGGGAATGCTCCCAAAATAAACCAAATTAAATACGAATTGTGTTGCCTACAACAAGGGTCATTGCCTGCATCTGAATTTTATGATAAATTCAGATCCATTTGGGATCAGTTGGTACAAATTGATGAGATTAAGGAAAAATTTTGTATGATATGCAAGAAACTTTACCAAGAAAAAGAAGAGAATGATATGATTTATCAGTTTTTGTTAGGACTGAATGAAAACTTCTTCAATCTTAGAACCCAAATTCTTTCATTAGAAAAATTACCAAACATGAATAAGGTTCTAGGGTTGGTCAATCAAGAGGAAAAATAGAAATGTAAATTCAGAGAACATACCAATGAGAAAAATACTGAATCAGCCTTCTATGTAAAAGATAAAAATCCAGTAGAAGGAACAAAGGGAATGTATTCTAAAAATGGAAAGAAACTTGATACTAGATTCTACTGTGATAATTGTAAGTATTATGGCCATACAAGGGGAAAATGTTACCATTTAGTAGGCAAACCAGGAAAAGAAAAATTTCAGAAAAAAACCCAAGCAAAGAAGAACCAGGGCAGCACTACTACTGTTTCAGAATTTGCAAACCTAGCAACTGCCTCCAGTAGTCAACAACTAGTGCTAACTCAAGAGGAGATCCAACTATTCAAGGAACTTATCTCCTCAACAAAATCAAATACTGGTAATAAATTTTCTTTTTCTTTCAATACAAATAATTATATTGATAGATGGATAGTAGATACCGGGGCATCACAACACATGACTGGTAATCTACATTTATTCACCAACCCATTAGTTAAAGAATATAACCACTTTGTTACTATACCTAGTGACAAAATATTGATGGTTCAAGGAATGGGTTGTATAAAAATATCTGAAAATCTGATTTTTAAAAATGTGTTGTATATCTCTGAATTTAAGGTTAATCTAATAGTTATAAGCAAATTAACTCTAGACAATGACATTAATGTAATATTTGATGATCAATGTTTTCAATTTCAGGAAAACAAATCCGAGAAAGTTATTGGCAAGGGTGAGTCTACTGATTGACTATATTTTTTCACCCCTCATTACTTAGCAAACTCAGCCATTGACTTCAAGACTTGGCATCAAAGATTGGGACACATTTCTTCTGAAAAAATGAAGACATTAGTCTCCCAATACAAAATCAGATACAAAAATACAGATTGTAATAGTGATAGTTCAGATTGTAATAAGAACAAAAAAATTCCAGATTGTAGGAATGAAATTTTTGATAAAAATTCAGTTTTCAATAAAATAAAATCCATTCAATATGATTGTAGAATATGTCCATTAGCCAAGCAAGTTAAACTTAAATATGCAATTAGTTCTTCCAAATATGAAAATATTTTTGACCTAATCCATATAGATATATGGGGAAAATTTCCAATAATGACCCATGATGGGTTTAATTATTTTTTAACTATTGTAGAAGATCTAAGTAGAGGTACTTGGATATATCTAATTAAAAACAAATCAATGGCAATAGAATGTGTTGAAATTTTTTACAAAATGGTCAAAACTCAATTCAAAACCAAAATCAAAACTATTAGAAGTGATAATGGGGGAGAATTCACTTCCAACAATTTTAAAAAAATGACTGAAAAACATGGAATTGTTCAACAGTTCTCATGCCCCTATACACCTGCTCAAAATGCAAGGGTAGAGAGAAAACATAGACATCTCTTGAATATTGCAAGAACACTACATTTTCAAGGAAACATTCCATTAGAATATTGGGGGGAATGCATCCTAACAGCAGCCCATCTAATTAATAGAATTCCTTCAAAAACTTTAGAAAACAAAACACCTTATGAAATAATTCATAAGAAAATACCAAATTATGAAAATTTGAAATCTTTTGGTTGTCTATGCCATGCTTCAATCACACAAATAGAAAACAAGTTTTCACCAAAAACTTATCAAGGAATTTTTATGGGATATCCCAAAGGTATTAAAGGATACCTTATATTAAGAGTTTCAGATAGAAAATTCATTGTCTCTAGGGATGTATCGTTTAGAGAATCAATATTCCCATTCAAAGATGATCTTAACCTAGAAAACACAAAAAAAAACAATTTTCAAAATTACTATAATAATATTTTTTTATATCATGATGATGTAAATAAGTCATGGTATGACTATAAAAGCCATCATCAAGATAAAAATAAAAAAGGAATCAATGATCTGGATATAAGGTCAGGGAATGATAAATATCACAATCTGAAAAATAATTCAGACAATAGGTCAGAAAATGATCAAATAAATCCAGAACAATCTGGAATATATAACTCACAAGTTCATATGCCTAATCATATGAAAAATATCAGTGTGAGCAAAAGCAAAAACAATGAATCTATTGAGTTAAATCATAACTCACAGAATATCAAAAACTTTGGAAATATTGCCCAAAATTCAGATAATAGATCAAAAAATGATCAAATGAATCCAGCACAGTCTGAATTATATAACTCACTAATTCATATACCTAATCCTGTGGAAAATATTAGTGTGAGCAAAAACAAAAACAATGAATCTATTGAGTTAAATCATAACTCACAAAATATCAGAAATTCTGAAAATACTGCCCAAAATTCTGAAAATGTTCAGAATAATCAAACTGCCCTTAATTCTGAAAATATTCAGAATGATGACATAAGATCATCAGACATAGGAACATCAATAGAAAAACAAAATAATACACCTGAAATCACAGGAGATCATCTTGAACAGAAAAAAGATGTCCCCTGCACACTTTCAGAAAAACCAATAGAGATAACTGAAAAGAAAACAAGAACAGGCAAGGTAATCCATATTCCAGAAGCATACAAGGATTTTTTTCTTGAAAATGACAAGGAATATGGAAATAACAACAAAAGAGGGAAATACCCAATATGTAATCAAGTTTCATATCATAGAATTAAAAAAAATCATAAAAAGTTCCTTCATCAAATATCAATAAATGATGAGCCTCAAACCTTCTCAGAAGCTTCTAAGAACCCAAATTGGGTAGAAGCAATGAAGAAAGAGATGGATGCACTTCTTTTAAATGAAACTTGGACTTTAACCACACTTCCTCATGATAGGAAGCTTGTAGGCTCCAAGTGGATTTATAAAATTAAATATAGGCCTAGTGGTGAAATATACAAGGCTAGACTTGTAGCAAAAGGTTTCACTCAAAAAGAAGGATTTGACTACTATGAAACATTTGCCCTTGTAGTCAAAATGACCACAATCAAAACTATAATTGCAATATCAGCAATTAAAAAATGGAACATCTATCAACTAGATGTTAATAATGCTTTTCTCCATGGAGATCTTCATGAAGAAGTATACCTCAAACCACCTCAGGGACTCCTCAATGAAGAAGACAAAAGGGTGTGTAAACTAAATAAATCTCTCTATGGCCTAAAACAGGCATCTAGAAACTGGTTTGCTAAATTGGAGGGAGTTTTACTTGAAATGAGTTTTGATGCATATCCATAATGCATATTCCAAAGCTTGAGGGGAGAGTATAAGATTATTATGCTGAAATCCAGGGTTAAAACAGCAATTTGCAATAAATATGAGCTAAGGACCTAATTGAAATAAACATAACCCAAGGGTCATGTTAAAACAGAATAAACTGTTAGTTATTAACTAACAGGGTCTTATTCATAAATATTTCAATAAAACGTTATTAGGATCTAAGCGTAATAGAAATAAATGAAAGGTTATTACAAAACCTATTATATAACAACAGTTAATTTATGAAAGGACTGTTTCATAAATATCCAAGTGTTTTCTAATAATTGAACACACAAGGGTGATTGGTTAAATAACCCAAGAATAAACCAAGTCAAATAAAGGACCTGGTTGTCATTCATGTATAACTCATGTATGCTTGCAGAAATAGCCCAACCGAATTAACGGTCGCAAGCTGGACTCATGGAAAGGCCACAGCGTGAAGTCCAGCCCATAAGTGAATTTTAGTTAATGTTAATTGTAGTTAATGTTAATTAGCTATTGAGAGATTAGTTAGTTAATCATTCACTAATTAAATGTATAAATGCAACTCTATAAACAAATGATTAATTATTCTAATACAAAGTTAATCATCATTAGTGATTAACAAAAATTCACTCTCTCATTCCCTTCTCCTAGTGACCGTTTTTTTAGTTAGGCGCCCCCTTTCTTCTAGGCGGAAAACCCTAACTCCAATATGGCAACTCCGTTGCACTTCTCCCATCCCAGACTTGGGGAATCCTCTGCATTGTCACCGGCAGTTCCTACCCAGCAGGAAATTAACATACCATTCATCTATTTGTGTTCCAAGGTTACTCATGATCATGAAGTGTCGTCAAGCTTGTGGGGGCATATTATAGATAGTAATTAACCTACATGGTTATATTAATACTAAATTAATTATGTAATAAAGTTAAGTACAATCACAATCGATTGTATATTTGTACCTCTATTTTGGGTAGTGGGTTATTATCCAAGTTGTATATAAAGGATACAACCCCCCTATTTGATACACTGTTCATACAATCAGTATTTCGCAAGGTTTTTGATTTGTCGCATATGCGACCAGGCGCAATCCCCCCATCGCATATTTAGGGGGTCGCATATTTATGGGGCTTAGCCGGATCCGGCTTAACCCAACCCATTTACCCAAGTAAAAATTGAATTGATTAAATGAATAATATTATTTTGTAACAACTTAAGGACATTATAAAAAATACCCAATTAAATAAAAAATAATAAGAAAAAACCCTAAATCCTAAAAACATTCCCGTTGCTCCCGAAGGATCTTCCCCGCTGCCCTTCCCTGGTAGGTTTCCGGTGACTCGCCGCTACCTGGTATGATCGGAAGTTCGGAACGACTTTTCCGGTGAGGAAGAGTAACGCGATATGCTCTTCCTCAGTCCTCGTCCTAGGGAAATACCCAGTAACGTGAATACGTGATAGGGAAATACAATATCAGGGATTTATTTAAAATATAGAAAATACAGGGGGTATATTGAAAAAAAATAAAATAAAATAAATGTCGTATATTGGGTAGCATATGCGACCAGGCGCTCGCATATGCGATATGCGACCCCAGGCATCGCCTGGCCGCCTGAAAAAGCTTGGTATTTCGGTATTTCCACAACCGTAATAGTATGTGACAACCAGGTAGGGAAAGAAGGGTAAAATGCTTGGACAGCTAGAAGATGGATAAGATGAAATGAAACTTACAGCAGCTGATGAGCTAAGCCCTGAGCTATCAAGTCCCTCAGATCCAGAAATAAAAGCAGTTATACCCTAAAATAATTTGAATTGATTTGAGAGCTTTGTAAGTTGATAAGATGAATCAAACCCTACAAATCTATATGAGACAAACCCGAGTGAGATGATTTCCCATTCTTTTCAATGCGTAGACAGCACCTCTTGCGTAGGTTCCCCAGTCTGGCTCAGGTTGAACTTTCAATAGATTGTTTGAGTTGATGGATTTAGCACTTTTGGGGTACTGTTCTTCATCAACTCTTCAATGTTTTTCCCAAAATTGGAAATGAACACTTCCAATTTTAAATATTATTAATTAAAAAAAAGATAGAATGTAAGTTTCAAACCTGAATTTGATCTCCCCTTGAAATTGCCCAGATCGCAACACAATCTATAAGATTGGCTAATTTTTTCATCAATTGCAAAACATGGATGGTATGTAAAAGGAGACCGGAAAAAGGGGGAAAAAGATTTTACAAAATTTCCAAACCTGAGGAGTTGCGGAAGGAAGAAATGCCAACAGTATTCCTCTATTAATAGTCATAGCTGTGACAGTTCCACCCTTGGAAAAAAGAAGAGGACAATTTAGCGATTTATAAAGTTTGGGTTGACTAAAATTAAATTAGTTGTATACCTGGTGATCGATATGAGCACCAAGAGGGCAAATTCTGTATGGCGAGATAACCACCTTTACATCGTTTATAGAAGTAATGGCTGTTCCGCTCATTTCGCACACGATGTTCCTTACCTTCACAAGCTGTTCGTTTTTTCTCCGTCAAAATAATGTAGATATCAATTCAGTGGCAAAAGCAACAATAAAAGTAGAATAAGAATATAAAAGCAACAATTCGGTTTACTTCCGTTTCCGATGGCCATGGTGATCCCGAGCTACCACCGCCCATCGCTCCTCTCTGACTAATCTCAGATCTGGTCTCAACGATTTAAAAAGAATACTACCGACAGACCACGATAATGACATAAATTTTTTTTTCCTTTTCATTTCAAATTGAGTTTAGTTTCTAAATAAAAAATAAATAATAAAAAAAACTGTGATTAAATGTTTTTACCAAATTTAAATTTTAGCATCAGGGTTTGGTAATTGGTATGGATCAATTTACAACCACCCACCCCGATTTTAGGTTAATACTGAACTACTGATAAAGTGATGGTCAAATGTAAATAAGACAGTAATGTCATTGATAAAAAAATAAAAATAAAATTAGATTCATTTATAAAAAGGTTGAGAGATTTTTTATTAATCATTTCAATATTATATTTGAGTATAAAAATAATATATTCAGTATTCACGCTAGACTATACATACTGATATATTCTCTAAATTCTACAGTTTACAGAAAAATTAACTCAGGCAAAACAGAACAGCTTCCTCAATTGAAGGCTTGAACTTGAAGGTGGGTGCAGCCAGTGAACAATAATCAGTAACAGCTTGAATGATTGAATCACTCAATGACATGATTTTCCCATGTCTTTCATGTCAGCTTTGTGTCATGTTGGTGAGTTGAAATTGGTTCGATTGTTCTAAGTTTTCATCATTTGATCTTTCTTCTTCTGGATGCTGTCCTTGTCTTGCAATCTTTTTCAAGAAGCATGCTATTGCCAATTGAGCAGCCAAACTTGAATGACCTCGTGACAAACAAACAACTCCCCCCACTAGTAAAACACCTTTTCCTAACAATTTCATTCTGCTGTTCTCTCTCCATGATGATCTCAACCTCGACCTGCCATGATGCACAACGCTTTGCTCATTTTGTGGAGGTGGCTCAGCTGCCATGTTCACCTCTAATCCCACTGGGAACTGCTCAAGCAGAAAGAAAAAAACTATAAAGGTTAACCGGCAACCATACAATGATGTAAGATTGCAGCTTTAAGTTTTACACGTGTTTGGGTTAATTAATTTCACCTGAATGCAATTAAGAGAGATGGCAGGCTTTGGGTGGGAGACTACCCATGAAGAATACCCGCGAAATGCATTATCCATTTTACAAATGTAGCTCCATATTCCTCTCGTGAAGGCTACTTTGGCCATATCCGGATTTAAACCAGCATCTTCTTGATGCACCAATGTGATCTCACATGCTTCTCCTCCTTGATCGGGAACTGAATGAAATTGACAATGAAAAAAAGGTTAGAAATATGGAAAATTGGCAAGGTCGGGACAGATATTAATTTCTAATTTAGGATCACTTGCCTTTTTTTATTTTCCAACCTGATCTGAAAAATCCAACCCGAACATATCCTTTCCGTTGTGGAGCCTGAGGATGTTCGCAATTCTAACATACAGAGTTGTTTTTACTTTTTATAAATCAGGATGTGACAATTGAAAATTATATAAATGATGATTGATCAAACGAGTTATTTTGTTACATACCTTGATGAGACAATAAAAATCACAATTTTTCCCTTCCCAAATACGCCAGGCCAAGACGTATTCTCTAGGTGAGAGAAAAGGGAATTTCTTAACGGTCCGTCCGAACTCAATCATGTCTTTGGAATTGATTTCCAACTGTTGGTGATCAATGACGGTTGTATCCCATTTGACCCTATACTCATTGTCCATATAGAAGTCTTTCAAGAGGCTCGTGGAGCAATTCAAGAATTTTGTAGTGCTGAGGTACTTGATCGAACCATTCTTCAAAGTTTAAACAATCACAGCAACTAATCAATGAAGATGGAACTCAAAATAAAATAAAATAAAAGATAGGGTTTGTTAACTTTGTTTGTCAATTTCGTTTACCTCAAGTTTACAACATTTAGCATTGTAAAAAACGGAATTGTTCTGTTTGGTGACGAGTTCGTTCCATACTTGTTCTTTATTGGAAGAAGACTGTGGATGTAGATCGATGATGAGATCCTTGAGATCGTCATCAGATATCATTCTACCGCCGTTACTATTGGAGGAGGGATTCAAAATTATGCCCAAAGACCAAAAGTCCAAAACCCAGTAAATAGAAATAAAATGAAAATTATGAAATATAGAAGAGAATCAATTGCTAACCTGGTAGAAGCAATCGAGGAGGAAGAAATTGGTGAAATTTTTGGAGATGGTGCCTTAACCCTAAATATTGACAATGTTGACCTGATTCTGAACCTCGATCGGAGAAGATGGAAGAAACCGATGAAGAAGAGAACCAAAACTGTGGTCCAACAACAAGAGAATCCCTTTCCATTTCCGAAAATACCGTCATTCACTGTCGACCACAACATCTCATCTGTTGACGATCCTACTGATCGGAATAGTTCAGATCCACCGTCTCTATCTCTGCCATGAGTTTCCTCAATCGTCATGTATAATAAAAACAATAAAATCGAATCCACTGGGATTGGTTGAAAGAAGAAGAATCCGCCGCCGCCGCCCGTCAAAAATGTGATCTTTCACTATCGGCAGCCGTGTCCCTTCCCCTTCTTTGGTCCCTTCCTGCCACTTAATTTTTATACCTTTTAACTTATTTATACTATTTTTTAGATTTATGTTTATCTAATTTTTTTGCCATGTCACAGACTCACAATGGCACATCAAGTCATCAATAAAGAGGACTAACTATACAGATATTTAATCTACATCTGTTTTTTTTCGAGATATAATGCTCACTATAACATTTGTCAACTAGCTATCAAAATCAGCAATATAAAATAAGGAAAATTGTTAAAACCAACCAACCACTAAAGTTCTTAGGAGTTAGAACTACCCACCTATAATTTTTATGACAATTTTACCTTTGATTTTTTTTAAAATTTTCTTTGATATGTCATTGTCAGGAACGGGCATAAAATGTACCCACCCATCGTCCTCCCACCTTCTATACTTCTATTCTATACATCGTCCTTCCTCTTCCATATTCTCCCTCATTTCTTCAGAGATAGCAGGTACTGGAGCTCGCCTGACCATTCCCAGTACCTGGATGATTTACAGGATTGGGTGTTCCAACTCCAGATGAAGATAATTTACTTCCTGATGAAACTGCGTTGAGTGCTCGTGGAGAGCTTGTTCCCTGAGATCCTGGTCGGGCCATTGGCATGCCACCACGGCTTATTCCAATGCCATTTCTACCATTTGAAGTACGATTCCACGGCACCCAAGTTGAACGATCCGCCTTGATTCCCTATGCACGTATTTTTTGTTCTTAAAATCCCTAAAATCATGGTTCAACACCCAACACCGGGTAGCCGGGTGTGCTCTTCGGGTATTCGGGTAATATTTCCAGATGCTAATTAGTGGGTCATTGTAACGGGTAAACGGGTATGGATACAACCCACACATTTTACTGAAGAGAGCCAAATTAGGAATATTTACACCCTAACCACCTAACACCTAGGCTTGGTGGGTAGTTTTGACCACCAAACCATTTTAGGTGGCTAGTTTTAACATTTACCCTAAATATAAAGGAAAAGTTTCAAATAATATCGGTTTTCGAATTCGGATTTTTGAATTCTGAATTCGGATACCAAAAACGATATCCGAAAATGATTTTCGGATTCCCACCATACGATAACGCGCCTTGCTTTTCCATTCCATCTGAGAAGAAGTTTCTGAAGCGAATCTATAAGAAACATAATCATCAGCTGTGGTACTCTTTCCAGTAATTGGCAGTCTCAAATAAATGAGTGGTAGTGACGATGTCTCCATACCCATAATTTCTGCTAATTTTTCATAATTCTCGACGCTTTTAGAGAAAATCAATTTGTTTTTGGACGCATTGATTTCTAGTCTGGAGAAAATCGAGAATTCATTAAGTATTACTTTAATCGATCGAAAATAATTTACATTAACTTTGCTGAACATAACAACATCATCGACATACGCTAGATCTGATTCGACCAATGCTCCACCCATAGTGTATAGATTAATCTTCTTTTCTGTTACTGCTTTTTTTAACTTGCGACTAAGCATTTACAACACAACAATGATCGAATAGAAAGGGGGACAACAGAACCCCTTGTCTTAAGCCTCTGCGTGCGGGGGGAATTTTAGTATTTGACCCTTTCACCAAAACCGAGAAGGAAGACGAGAAAATACAGACCGATATTAACTCTCTGAAATTATTAACTCTCTGAAAGTTCATTTCTCTGAAATTATTATTAAACGTTGTCAGATTTTAAACCTTATCCATCGCATCCCAACCAACGGTGTCAAAAAACTTTAGAAAAATCGAGAACAAGCTCCTTTGGGTGTGCTTTTCGCATTAAATCCATATGTAAATTCTTGCGCTAGACTGATGTTGTCGGATATGTAAATTCTTGCGCCTACCTTTTAAAAATCCAATTTGGTTATTGGAAATTAATTTCGACAGAACCTTCGTTAGCCTCATGCTAAAATCTTAGAAATGAACTTGTATGGTGTACCAAGACAAGAAATCGGACTGTAATCGATGTTGAACCAGATTTTTTAGGAATTAAAGTGATAAAAGTATAGCTTGTGACTATAACATTTTTCTTCTCCTTCAAAAAAAATCCAAAACCACCTTCATCAAAAATCCATTGACTCCAACATTTTTGCCCAATTTTCTTTATTTATAGGGTTATACTTATACATGTTACTTTGTTATCTATTTTTCTCACCTCTTTTTATATAATTTCATTGAAATCGGGATCGACAGTCTCCGTCGTAACGAGCACACGTTACCATAAAAATGGACGATAGCTGCGCTGTCTGTGCCGAAACCCTAGAATGGGTTGCCTATGGATCCTGTGGGCACAAGGAAGTTTGCTCCACCTGCGTCGTCAGACTCCGATTTCTCCTTGACGATCAAAGGTGTTGCATCTGCAAGATCGAATCCCCCATCGTTTTCGTCACTAAGGTATAAATTTTTTTTCATTTTTTCATCAGTAGTATAAAGACCTTTACTTTCTTGTTCTAGATTAAGTGGATTTTACATTATTATTCATATTTAAATAGTCGAGCATTCTTATTTTAGTATATTCTGTTTAGGATTGGGATTATGTTCATACTTCATATATTGTATCGAAGTTGATAGATATCAACACCCTATCTTATCCCTGTACATATACATGGATGGAATCTACACCGTTGACTTCGTTGGTTTTTTTCATCTACGAAATCTAGCTACATTTGTTTTGTTGGACCCAAAAGACCATTTGATTTCAATCTGGCATGTCATTCAAATAACATTTGTTTTATCAGCTATAGCTTCGGTTACCACTCATCTTTAAAATCCTATACATGTGGTGTGAGCTCTGTTCCCAAGCCATGAAAAATCCCAAGAACATGGTTCAACACTTCAACTCTTAAGTTGTTTTGAAGGAAGACATAGACGACAAAAATGTTGGACCACTTTGCAACATTTGTGTATGTTCGAATTAACATCAACCTACAACAGAAAGAAATCAATTTTAACAACGTCTCAAATTTCGAGTTAAAAAATAGACTAACAAGATCAAATATCTTATATTATTTTATGAGTTTGTAAGAGTTTCAATTTTGCTAAATAAAGATATAATGGAAAAGAACTGAAGAAGGGTTTTATTTTCATTAGTAGTATAAAGACCTCTACTTTCTTGTTCTAGATTAAGTGGATTTTACATTATTATTCATATTTAAATAGTCGAGCATTCTTATTTTAGTATATTCTGCTTAGGATTGGGATTATGTTCATATATTGCATGCAAAGTTGCAAACCCTGGTTGTTCTTTTTGAGAGTTTTATTTACTATCAAGGTTCAACATTATCGAAGCTATGAACAGAATATAATCTTGGGAAATGGGCGAGATCAAGTGATCAATCCTCCCAAAATGTTATTGATTAGATTATATACACTTAAGGGGGATTGAGGTCTAACAGAATCGTACTAACTGATTTGTTAGACCTTAACCATAGATGTTTCTAGAAGTATTAGTTAACTACAAGTATCAACTAATTATATAAAATACCAACTAATTATAATATCACTAATAAACATACAACAATTAGTAAGCCTGTAAATGGTATACTGGAATTCGTATTCGAATCCGCATTCGAATTCGAATATGACTATCCGGATTCGGATTTTCGGATTCCGGATTCGGATTTTCGGATTCCGGATTCGGATTTTCGGATTCCGGATTCGAATACCTGAATTGAAATCCGGATTTTATTCGGTCGGATTCGGATGTCCGGAAAATTTACAGTTAAAATCCGAATTCGTTTAAAAATTCTGGATTCGAATATCCGGATAAATATATAATAAATTAATATTATTATATTTATATATTATATATTTATATTTTATATTATAAATCATTAAACACTTAAAGTCTTAAACCTAATTTCCTAAGTTATAATTATAAATCTTTATAACTTATTAACTTATAATTATTAAATCCTAACCCTAATCTTAATCCTAACCCTAATCTTAATCCTAACCCTAAAGTTATTCAGATTCGGATTATCCGGAAATCCGGATAATTATTCGGATTCGGATACCTGCATATCCGATCCAAATCCGACCGATATACAGGCTTACCAATTAGCATTTAGTAAAGTGATTTTTTTAGTTAGTGCCATGTCAATTTATTTCATTATATGATAGCTCCAAACAAGAGTTCAATATATGATAATGGCATATTATTCTTCTCTAAGTTTTGATGATTTTTGTGCTAGGCGTTGGGAAGATTCACTAAGGTTGTAGCTGATTTCTCTGCATTTTCTCTTGACTCTAGCGAGGGTCGAATAGGAGAATATTGGTACTTTGGCGACTCTCAAGCTTACTTTGATGATATCGACCACTATAAAATAATCAAGGCAATGTGCATGCTATCTTGTAATATATGCGATAGCAACACAGTTGGGAAAAGTTGTTGTGCTGTTAGTAGAAGGAACATGTTTAAAAGCATTACACAATTGAAAGGTCATATGTTTCATCAACATAAATTATTCTTGTGCAGTCTGTGTTTACAAGGGAGGAAGGTAAGATTTTCTGTTTCATCAATGATTCAGTTATACACGATTGACCATCCTTTGTATGATGCTCTCTATTCCTCATGGCAATTGTCACCCAATTCACTCTTCCCACATTCTTTCATATTACTATCTGCAAATGCTAACTAACTATGAAAACGTTACCTTAGTCTTGGGGGTTCAAGTTCCATAGACAACACCCACTTTGGAATTACCTGAAGAATTATTTACCTTATAGGTTTTTACTAAAAAATATAAATTTTAAAATATTATTTTTAAAAATGATTGGTGTCTTTTTGTTTATCATGCTTACAAGTTACGTGATTGCAACTTTGCAAGTAAGTGTGTGAACTCTTTTTTCTCCTTGGCGTCTCAATTCAGGTATTTATAAGTGAGCAGAGACTGTATACTATAGAACAGTTGAAACAGCATATAAACACAGGAAATTCAGAGGTGGATGGGAGTGAGATTGAAAGGGGTGGGTTTAAGGGTCACCCCTCCTGTGAATTCTGCAAGAGTCCTTTTTACGGAGAGAATGAACTTTATGTTCATATGTCTCGAGAACACGACACATGCCATATATGTCAAAGGTGATTTTCTTTATAGCTATTTGTTGTTTTAGAAGTCAACAAATTGATAATTTATATTAAAAAAATAAAAGAAGCACATGACTTTAGTACATGCTAAAAATTATGGAAAACTGAAAGCATAAAAACATCAGACCTTAAGTGCAATGATTGATCTTACTATTTTCAGCATATTTAGTGAACAGAAATTTAATTCAAAAGTGCAGGCATAACCCGGGATACTATGATTATTTTAGGAATTATGGAGATTTAGAGGTAATAGTAGATCATAATATTTTTCACTGCTGCTTATTTATATGTTTAAATGATCGAAATTGATGTTTTTTATATTTACATAAAACTGTTTATATTGGCAGATTCATTTTCGACAGGGACATTATTTATGTGAGAACGAGGAATGTCTTGCTTTAAAGTTTGTCGTCTTCCAATCCGAATCTGAACTCAAGGTCAACATTTCTATTAATTTATTGTAGTTACGAGAATACTATTATCTGTAAATAATGTACTTATTTCTTCCTAAACCATAATCATGTAAATATTGTTGTTATTTTTCTACACATACAGAGACATAGCACCATGAAGCATGGCGGTAACATGTCTCGCTCTCAACGGAATGCTGCACTTCAGGTGTGTCTAATTGATACAGATTTTTTTTCTTTCTAGAAGGCTTCATATTCATGCTT
Source organism: Zostera marina (assembly GCA_001185155.1). Lineage (NCBI taxonomy): Eukaryota > Viridiplantae > Streptophyta > Magnoliopsida > Alismatales > Zosteraceae > Zostera > Zostera marina. The sequence continues at coordinate 208,041 of LFYR01000611.1, read as the reverse complement.
GTTTATAATGATAAAAAAAATCACCACCGTAATAATTATATTGTGTGGTGTGCCCAATCATGTCATCACATGGTGGAGATGAGTTGAACTCAAGCATGACTCGTGTATCTGTTTTTTTTATAAGATTAAAATTTCATTCGATGTGAAGTGAGGTTCTGGTCTGCTCCGGTGGACGTTGAGCTCCCTTCGATGATCCTAAACTTGACTACTGGAACATCCATCTTGGCTCCGGGAAAATTCAGACTGCCTCTGTGGATACTTGTGGGTTCTTCTATTAAAGCAGCAGTGTCTTTCTTCATGCCCAAAGCATGCACAAATTCCACATGCCTAAGGATTCATCCTAACTCTGATTTTAAGATAAATCAGAGTTTCAAATCCCTCCTTAATTGATCACCACAACAGGGATGGTGTGGGGGATAAATCTTTGGAAATCTAACATGACACAAGCCCGGAGAGCATGACCCCAGAGAGAAAACAAGTGCTCTGCTTTGTAATGGGGCCTCAAGAGTGCTGAGAATTGCAGATATTCCCTCCCTTGACCACATAGGCTTAGTCATCCCTGTGAATCTGTGATCACCACCCACTGTGGAATTTTACCAAAATTTTAATCATGCAACTCTGGTGGGGGATCTCTTGAGATTTTTAGGGGTTTACCATCTATGTTGGAGAATTTAAGCTTCGAACTAGTTAGTTAGAGTGTTTTGGCCAATTAACAAAGAATATCTTGTAAAAAAGGATAATTTTTTTTTTATCTTATATTTTTATTTATTTGCTTTAATAAAATATTCAGATACCAACTGCCTTTCGATATCAAGAAAGCAATGTACAAGTGCCCAGGCGAGGGAGAGTACACTTCCAATCTGATAGCCCAGGAAGCCAACTTGCAATGGCTATTCAAGGTAGTTTGCAGACGTCATATCTGAATAACAGCGAATATGAGGCGTCATCATCTAGTTTTGTTCCATCAGTTTTTGTACATGGAGGTACAAGTCAGACTGATGCCTTTGAATCTTCAAGATCTCAGACACGCATAAGGCAAAATGTCAGAAGCTCAGCAGCAGAGGTTTCATTTCCTGCAATTTCAGGGACAGCGTCGATTGAATCTTCTTTTGGATATATCCAAGACGTTGAAAGTTCCAATGGTTTATCTAATCTGACAATGGATTCATTTCCGCCTCTACCTGGAGTATCACGGAATGTAAAAAAAAAATCAAAAAAATCTGGTAGTAACAGTTTTGCTGAAAGCATAATAAAGAAAGGCCTTCCCCGTCCAAAGATGCTTTACATATCACCCTCAACCCCAAGTACTTCAAAGTCCGTGTCTTCAACCATATCAACTGTCGCACAAGTCAAATCAGCAAAGAAAAACCAGTCTGCCCCACCTAATCAAATTGGCAACCCATGGAATAATATGCCATCTAGCAGTAATCGTCTTTCTACTCATAATGCAAACACACAATTGCATTCTAGCAAGCAAGCAATGCATGTTATTGATGATGTACAGATTGCAAATAATAAGTCTTTGGTGAATAAGATCCGTGTTGAATTGGGAAAGAACAAGGATCGATTTGCTGCTTTCAAGAAAATCTCTGGGGAATTCCGACATGGTGTGATCGGTACTGCAGAATATTTGTCGTATGTTCTACAATTTGAATTGTCTCATCTTACCATTGAGCTTGCTCAACTTTGTCCTGATCTTAGGAAACAGAAAGAACTCATTGACACCTACAATGCCAATATACTATACCATAGTATAAGTGAAAATGTTTCAAAGGCAAAAAAAGGGATATAGCTGTTGGCATGCTGCAAAAAGAGATCCAAGGGAAAAATTACTTATGATGGTGTAAAAAAGATCTATTTCACTTCTACCAAAGATGACATAGCCATAGATGGAAGAAGAACGGCAATTGGTAAGCAGCGACAACAACAGAAGAAAACACCAAAATTTCACACAAGGTTCACCTTGGTGATGATTCTTAGTTTTCTGGTCACCCAAACGTAGGCTATTTATAATGGTTTCGGTGTTTCAGTAAATAGGATGTGGAAGAAATGTATTGAGCACAAGCTTTTCTCGTGATTTATCAGAGATATTATTTTGCAGTTCTGATAATCAGTCCATCCACTATTAAAAAAAGGTTATTTACTTATTTTATTTTGGGGGATTTAAAATCTTGTTAAAAGATTATATTATGATTTATGTCTTCGTAGTTTATAGAGATATAGAAGAAACGTCAGAAGAGAATTTGTCAAAACTATGAAATGATAATTGAATATATTTGTGATTTCCTATAGGACTATAGGCTATAATGACGGAGAAAATTGAGTATGTGACAGGGTAACAAAGGATATAAATTTATGTATCTAATTGATTTTTTAGGAATGTTAAATTATGCTGATCTATTTTAAGGTTTAAACTTTAAAATAACTATATACCAAAATCTATCTAATCACCAACTGTTGCAATTGTTTTTCTGCATAGATAGAGCAGCATTTGTCCTGGAAAAATAATAAAAATCGAGCATTTGTCTCTTCTCTTATATAGACGTCACGAATCTTTGATTTGTAGTTATGATTCCCATGATCTGTATCCAATGCCGAGCACTAAGAGAATCACAATCAGTTTTGAAAATGCAACAATCATTTGGGTCATATGCGACCTAACATGTCGACACTAAACAGACATTACATAAGAGTTATGAACGAAAATCAGTATGACATTTATTGACATGTGAACAAAGATGAAACACGCTGACTAAATATATAAGGTCTACATCAGATAAAAAAGGTGAATTTTCTTCCATCACGTCGATTCGTTTTAAATAACAACTTAGACCGTCGATTTTTCTTGTTAATAACTGGTTGCATGTTACCTGTAAGGAAAAAAAAATGAAAAAGAAAATACATACTGACATAGACGTGCTAGTAGGTCAGTAGTAGCTAGTTTTTGAATCAAAATATAAGAAAATTGTCAAATGTACCTACTTAAGGTTGCTTTGGAGTTAAAAATAATCACCTATATTTTTTTAATTTAAATTTTTATTGATTAAAAACATAACGGATAGTTTTGGGAAGAAAAACTCCAACCTATACCGATGCTACTAGCTCAGATGCAGGAAGAGGATTGTACCGATGCTATATGCTAGCTCCAAAGATGAGGAGGAAAAGGTGGCTTCTTTGCTTTCTCAACTTCATCTAGAGAGTTCTGGAGTCGTGAAGTTCTCAGACGCCTCATTCCCAATACGCCAAACTCGGAACCCGTCGCTTCATTGGTGCCAACGTCTTCTGCCATCAATGGGGGTGGAAATGAGATTTTGCTCAGACAGGTGGTTCTGGAAGGCAGAGATGAGAAGACGAGAAGAGAGATGAAGGATCTCGTCTTGAAGATGCTCCGAGAAAACAACAGTAGTGGCAGCGGCAACAACAATGGAAGAAAAAACAGAAGCAACGATCTCAGTAAAGAATCCCCTTTACATCTCCTTCGAAACATGCCTCTCTCTCCTTGGACGCTACATGACTAGCGCAGCCAATTCTACCTTAATAGAAGTGACCCAAATCGCAAGACAAGCCGATAACCTCCACTGGATACTCGACATCCTAATCAATCGTCAAATCGCCGATGAGTTCCTGAGCACGTGGTCTGCCCAAACACAGCTCTCCGTCATTCACACGAAGGTCCCCTCAATCGACATGTACGAGATAAGCCGAATCACAACAATTGGTTTATTCTTGTTTTGACTTTTGATATAATGTTTTTTTTATATATTTTTGTCCGTTATTTTCCATCGCATTTTATAAATTTCGATCTTTAACTTCGAATACCGTTTCTATATTAGGCCATTTTCTTTTAACTTCGATTTTTTTAATTATTAATTCCGTGAGTATAAACTACCAACGCACTAGATTTTTAATAATATTGTCTGATTATATTAATTTCATTATGATCTCATGGGTGAAAATGTTTTATTCTTTAAGCCTGATGGCCAAATGCCAAGTGACAAGACTGTTGGTGGTGGAGACGATGCTTTCCACACCTTCTTCAGGGAAACTGGTGCTGGGAAGCATGTGCCTCCTGCTATTTTTGTTGATCTCGAACCAACTGTTATTGATGAAGGACCTTGTATGGCGGACATCCGCCATGTTAAGTTTTCGGAGAATCGGGCGAAAAAAGCCCGCCCAAATTTCGATTGGGCGGACTTTTCCGGTTTTGCTGTCAAAACTAAATGTACCTTACATGGTGGAAATCCGCCATGTAAGGTTTGGGGTTTAATAAAAACCCCAAATTCCAGACAGACGCGTTGTCTGTCTGAAAATCGTGAATTGCCGCTGCCGCCGCCTCCTCCTCCTGGATCTCGTCGCCGTCGCCTCCTGAAACTCGCCGCCGTCAGCGTTCGTCGGTCACGCCGCCGTGTCCTCGCCGGTGTCCACTTCCAGTCGCCGTGTCTTCACCGTCGATCTCCACTTCGATTTCCTGCAAGTGTGAAGGTATAGTTTTTGTTTTTTTTTTGTTTTTTGTTTGTATAATCTTATTCTTCATTTTTCATTTATTGATTGTTTGTTTAATCTTATTCTATCTATCTATTTATTTATCTATCTTTAGCTTTCCATCTATTGTTCATTCTACTCAATGTTTATGTCTACTGTAATGATTTTTTTAGTGTTTATGTTTCTTGATTGTAATTTCTACTGTTTATGTTTGATTGTTTAGATATAAATGTTTAATTTTAGATATGGATGATTTTAGATATGTCTACTGGTTATCATTTTAATTCCAAAGTAGGCAATTTAAATTTCTTTGAGTGCAGTAATGGTTTTAATTTTAATTACTATTATTTTAATTCCAAAGTGATTTTCATTTTCATCTATTTTCATCTATATTCATCTACATTTGTTTTATATTTGATTTTCTTCTCTATATATATATTCTTCTTTCATTTTTCATACAATAATGGTGTTATTTGTAGTGTTTGTGATGTTTATGATTATTTGTAATTTGGGTTTATGATTATGATCTTATTTATGTTATTTGTGATTTTGATGTGTTATTTGTGTAATGGTGTTACTGCGAATTAAGTAGTGTACATATTTGATGAAAAATATTTTGTATATATATTGGGTGTTATATTAAGTGGATTTTGAATTGGTTTTTTTTAGTATATTTGATCATTTTAAAATAAAAATACATGATGGGTACTCGATTTAAGTTGAAATTGGTCACATGTGAATTTAGATATGTAATTAATTTTTAATGCATAATTTAAATATGTAATTATTTAAATACATAATTGAAATAACATTTAATTAATTTATTTGTAAAATGATTTTAAAAATAATTATCTAATTACTGTTTTTATATTGTTTTAATTTACTATTTTTAAATAATTTAAATAAATAATTATTTTATTATTTAATTATTTAATTATTTAATTTACTGTTTTTAATTAAATGTTTTCATTAATTATTTAATTTACTTTTTTTTTAAATAATTTACATAATGTTTTAATTAATTATTGTGTTTTTGACTTGTTGTAGGTTTTCTAAAATCGAGATTTCCTAAGTTTTGGATCGAAGTAAAAACTAATTTACGGTAAAAATTAAATATTTTTATTTAATCAATTTATTGTAAAATGAAATTATTAAATTATCAAATTAATTATCAATTGAAATAATAATGAGTATATAATTGATTAACAATTATTAAATATTAATTTGTTTGCATGAAATATTATTTAATCATTTTATTTTAAAAATATTTAATTAATTGTAATACAATATAATTAATTTACATGAAATTTTAAATATGTTAATTAGTAATTATTAAATTAAATTAATATTGATTAATTAATTTGCATGAAATTATAGAAATTTTAATGAATAATGAATTATGTGAATAATGGATTAGCGCAACGACGTCATGAATTGGTAATTTATTCATAATTTATATATAATTTATTTATATATTAATGAATTATGTGAATATAGATGCAACAAGAAAGTAATGAAGTCGAAACTTGGTCCGAAACTTTACAAATGACATATAAGGGAAGCGATAAAGTTGTAAGTCTTTTTTTAAAATTATTATTTATATTTCTCGATTTTATAATTTTTATTATCATAGTTTGATTTTTATATTCTTTCAACTTCAAGCCACGAAATTTATCAAAAGTCAAGAAGCAAAATCGTAGGCTGAATCTGAATCAATGACTCCAATTGTAAGTTCCATTCTTCTATTATACATATTTCGCATTTACTATTTATTTACTTTTTATAATATAGCAATTTATCGAAACAACAGTTAACAAAACTTTCGGAAAAATAAAAAAAAAATAAGATATTAGAAATTGGAGAAGTTGTCAGTATGGTGAGCATAACAAACGAAAGATGAGCTTTTACAAATTGGAAAGGAAAAGAACATATCTCCGAAAACACGACTACTGATGCAGCACCAGATGCAGTTTGGTCGGAAAAATTCAAGGAATTGGAGATATTTTAAATATATTTCAATAATTTTATTGATTATCGAATTCATTTTTGTTTTCATTTTCAGAACAAGTGTAACGCGAGTCAGAAAGACGTGTCCAAATACAAGAAGAGGTTCAATTCCATGAAATCTTATTTCAAAAAAATCAATAAAACTTTGAAAACTTCCGACATCGATTTGACGAACATGGCTTCCACTTCAAAGTCCAGCATACCGTCTGTATTAGAATCAAATACTTCGGATTCTGATTCTGAAGACTCGATTTCAGACGAGTGTTGATTACTAAACTTATATTTCCTTATTCAAACTTCGAATGTTTAACAATTCTGTAATTTAGTTTCTTTTTAATAAAAAACATCGATTTCAAATTCAATTTAAAAATCACCTTCTCAAATATCGAATTCTAATTCAAAAAACAACGATTCGAACGCTAAATATAAAAGCCTGTTTTAAAAAAAAATTACAAAAACATTGTGTGGTGGATTTCCGTCATCCATACTATTTTAATAAGGTTTAGATGGCGGATTTCCGCTATCTAAATATGGGCACAACCGCCCTCTCCCAGTAATAGATGACGGACATCCGCCATCTATAAACGTAGGTAACCGGCCGGAAATCCGTCATCTAATGTTACAAAGATAGTCGCCGGACATCCACCATCAATAAAATTAACCGTCATCAATAAATTGGCGCCAAACTTTTTTCGCGCCATATTTTAGATGGCGGATGTCCGCCATCTAAAAAATTTCAGTTCTCGCGGATGTCCGCCATCTACAGCGGCGAATCCAGGATTTTTTTTCCGATGGGCTAATTTTAAATCATTTAATTAAATTTTAAAAAAAAAATCAATCCAATTGTTCTCGACGATGTGTCATATTTTGGTGCCGATACATAATATCATCATTACTAACACTAGAAAATAAATCTTTTTCAACATATATTACTAAAATATCATTCAACCAAACATCATCCATACGATTGCGACAACTTGATTTCAGAAGATTCATTGCTGAAAAAGATCTTTCCACTGAAGCAGTCACAACTGGTAATGTGAGTGTTAATTTTAACAAACGAAACACCGAAGGAAATACGATATCTTTTCTCTTTTCAATCAACTTTACAGTCAACTCTCCAATTCCAGTCAAATTCGAAAGTTCTTTGTTATTCCGTACATGAAAAATGTATTCTGACAGTTCATCTTCAAGAGCTCTAATCCATAGGATAAAATTTCGGCGAAATCCATTATCCGACGTCAAACAACTCATGCATTGAATTAGATTCATATTTGATGTTGCTAAACGATCATTCAACTCTTTCAACTGCTTATCAATAACTAGATATAACAATTCAGCACGATATCGATGAATATTTGTTACCTTCTGAAGTAAACGTCTTGATCTACCAGGGGGAATAAAGCTGTCTTCCATTATAGAAATAACGATCTCATTCTCTAGACAAAAAGTTGATATTGTAGTTAGTGATATTTCCCAACCTTCATCTCGTAGCATTTGCAAACGAGTTTTAGAATTAAACATCATTTTCATCGCATTCACGATATCTTGTTCCTTTCGTTGCAATGCCTGTGACAGACGATGTGTAATAGATAATATTTCTTTCATAAGATACAAAATAATCACAAATTCAAAAGACTGCATATAATTCAGAAAAATGCGGATGCCTCTCTTTTATGATCTACTGATTCTTCTCCTTGTGCAATATCATCAAGAATGCTTATAATTGAAGGAAATAATATTATGATCTACGACATGCTTGACCATGAATTAAGAGATATTTAACAATAACAATTGAAGTTTGTAACCTCTGTTTGTATTCTGCCCGAGCCACTGAAGAACGTCGATCGAAATGAGTTTCAATGTGTTGATTTTGATCCATCAAAAATTCACATTTACTCTTTGCAACATTGTGATGACTATTATCTCTCCCAACATGTTGTTTCAAATATTCTGGTTTATTCCATTTAGAAAAACCTTTAGCTGCAAAACATGATCAATCCAAAAGGAAAAACAACATCAATGATTAAAAAAAAATCAATTAAGTATAAGAAAATTAATAAACAAATTTTACTTACAAGTAAAAACAGTTTCATTTGTTTCCGAAAATAAATAACAACATAAATAGAAAACGGCGTCTTTTGAAATGTTATATTCAATCCATGATTCATATTTGTCAAACCACAATACATAAAATCTTCTAGATTGATTTTTAATCCTCTTCAATGGAAATTCATGTTGACGTGGTTGACAAGGTTTCTTTTGCAAATAATATCTTCTTATTTGATCTCAGTCATTTGGATGATAATCATTTATCTTCTTTCGCAATCCCGGATCGGAAGGTAATTTATTTACATCAAGTGGCTTTCTAGATGGTTGTGGATTGGATAATGGAGTTGAAATTGGTTGATTTATTTTAGGTCTTTTGATTACAAATTTATCCATTAATTATCTATGTAAAAAAAAGATTTAAATTAATAACAAATTTAACAATAAAAAATGTAGACAAAAAATACCTTTATTCTTTTTCTTTGTATGAAGCTATGGTCACGAAATCACGTGAAATGGAAAAAAAGAAGTCAAAAATTAAATGAATGGTGTGGAGATAGAGGAAGAAGAGAAGGAATAAAGAACAAAAATTTTAAATCCTTAAATATAGATGAAAAATTAAGATAAATATAGTAATAAATTAATTATTAATAGGATAATGATTTATAAACAAAATATTTTAAAAATATTTTATATTATTATTATTATATTATAGTATAAAAATAAAATATTATTATATTTTATTTTGTATAATTATATTATAAAATATTATATTATATTATAATATATTATTATTATATTATACTGTATTGGATTATTATATTGATATATTAAGCATTTAAGCGGTCGAGATGGTATTGTGGAAATATGAATACCTATAAGAATTTTTTTTTTATTTTTGTGGGTGGGGGCTCAAGCTCCCCCCAAGCCTCCCCTACATTCCCCGCTGACCATCTATACATTTTTTGGTGGGAAATAGAGATGAATGATAGATGACGGTTTTTAGATGGCGGTTACGAGGTTTTAGTGGTGGTGTCCAAGATGACGGTCTTTAGATGACGGATTTCCGTCGACTATCACTTTAGATGACCTCCATACAAGGTCTTATTTTTTGTAGTGATATATCCTCGTTTAACTCTGGTCATTGAATAAAATTAAACTTTGATGAATAACTAATAGACTTCGGTGACCAAACGAATAAAAGCATCAGTGTTCGGACAATTCTATGCAGTCCCTGATTTTAAAATTAGCAAAAGTAATATTAGCATAAATAAACTACATAGTAGCGTGATCATAGTATATCAGAGGTAAATTATATAGGAGCGATGTGTACTCTTACCACTCCCTTTTATTTTAACCTTCGTCGGAGGCCCAATCAATACAACGATTTTCTTCAGCTTTTGGATTATTGTTATTGATGTTTTAGAATATAAATTTAGAACGACTATTGTTACATTAAGTTTTTGAAGAGCTTCGTCACCATATTTGAGTAGTATATCAAGTTGAGCTTGTCTCATCTTCGCATAATTCATCATTGTCTGCGACATTACTAAGTACTTGGACATAAGATTATCAGGTTCTAAAATTGATGGAGAAATTCTGTGATTCTTGCATAGTTTGTTCCACCTAAACATTTTTAAATCGTTAGGTAAACTTCGATACCGGTTGACAATCAGATAATGTATAACATGAGAGCATGGGACGCCGTTATGTTCGAATCGATGGCATATGCATATCGATGTAGAATTTCCTTTAGGAAGGATGAGTTTAAATAACTCGATTTGTCTTTCTAAAGACAAAACAGGTAGATATTGAATATTCTATAAGAAGAAAATTGAATTTGTCGAATTAATAGTTGAACCTAACAAAAAAATTAAGAAAAAAATATATGGAAAAAAAAAGTGATATTCTGAATCCTAAACATAAACCCGAAAAAACATCCAGTTGTTACTAAAACAGTACAATGAAAAAATAAACGTAAGTAGTGGTGATGTGAGAGAAAAAAATCAGATTGAAGATTATGAGGTATGACTATATGTAGGTAAGAGGTAGTAACAGAGAAGAAGAATTGGAAATATACTGACAAAACAGACGGAAGAAGAAGAAAAAATCTGACAATTTCACGGAGGGAGAGAGAGGGAAAAAAATAAAAATTACATTCTGGCAATCGTGGAGAGGGAGAAAAATCTCTTTTGTAATAGTCTGTTTAAATAACACGTAGATATTGAATATCCTGTATCAAGAAAAAAAATTGGTTGAATAAAATGTTAAGTCTAACAAAAAAATTTAAGAAAAAATATACGGAAAAAACCAAGTGATAGAAATGAAAAACAAGAGGAATTGTCATTTGGTGGTAATATATGGTAGGAGAAGTTCTTCCTCATTTCCTTTTGAAATAAAAGGAAAATATCTGTGGTAAAGAAAGTCAAAAAGATTGATTAGATGTGGTGAAAGATAATGATAAGAGAAATATGACAAAAAATGAACAAAAAATGCAGTTAATGTGAGATAGAAAATCAGAATAAAAGTTGTGAGATATGACTATAAAAAGAAGAATTGGAGTGAGAGAAGAAGAGAGAGATTGTGAGAGTGTGAGAAGAAGAGAGAGATTGTGAGAGTGTGAGAGAGAGATGGAAGAAAAAAAAAAGATGTCTGACAACTAACGAGAGAGATAAAAAAAATCGAAATAGAAAGAGATATTGCCAGAGAGAGAATATTTGAAAATAAAAAAAAACTGAGATTTAATCACTTACACTACCGGTTCCTACAGATTTATGAACGAAGAACCCAAAAGTTTTTTTTGTATATTTTTTAATTATATGATAAAAATTGTAAGGTTCTCAATTCTCATTAATCTAAGACAACTCACAATAATTTAACCCCTATCTTGGACTCCCTAATCCTCGTTTTAAAGTCTTAGGTTTGGGGCTATAGGACTGACATAGTCCCTAACATGTCCAGGTTTAGGTCCACTAAGCTCGACCCAGAACGTACGGGTTCGGGTCGGACAGCCGAGGTCGCTCACGTCCCGATAATTCGAAGCTACCTGATAAGGCCCCCTGTGGGTCTACAGCAGAAAATATTTAGGCCAACCGATTCTGGACCGAATACAGCCCAAATATTGTATCATCATTATATATTTAGAGTCAAATTCACACCAATCATATGAGAATGAGATATTACCATACAAGATTCAAGAAATATTTGAAAAAAAGAAATAAGAGATATTGACAATTATGATTTTTTTTAATCAATGATATTATTATTATACAAAAAATATCAGTTAAAAACCCCTCCTTTGGGTTCTTACGTGAGAACTTAATCCTGGCCTCTCATTTTTTCTGACTCATCCTATCCCTTGGTTTATAACCGGTTGTAACAGGTTATGATAAAAAAAAAATAATTTTTTTATTCCCTCATTCTCTCTCTACGTAACAGGTTGCACGTGTCAGAATTTTCCTAGTTGTCATTGTACTTCCCTACTTGTCATTGTACTCTACTAGCTGTCATTTGTACCCCTACTTGTAATCCAGTTTTCTTACATTTCTTGTCATTTTCCTCTTGTCTTTATCTTCCATCTCATCTGATCATTTTATTCTCAATTTTCTCCTTCCATTAAACACGCATTTTCTTATATTTTTGTGTACTGCCCTGTTACTTTATCGTTAACTTCTGCTAAAATAAATTAATCACCTCTTCCTTCTACTCTCTTTTACTTTTTGTCAACACGATCTTTTTTATCTCTCTAAATTTTCCTTAACAATAACCACACTGTCCTTCAATCTGTTTTTACTTGGTATTATCACCTTGTTTCAATCTCACACACCTTTTTCCTCAACGTTTTTTTCATTCCACCTCACTGTACATCATCTTCCCTCTCTAGCTCTTCCCATCTTGGAACCCAATTTTCATTTCTCTCGCTGGGTGTGGTCTACTGAATTGAAGGTTTGTGTTCTTTTAATATTTTCCACTCCCTCACACACTCTTTCTCTCACTCCTCCATGAATGTCAAAAACCTTTTTTTTTTCTCTCTTCACGATTGTCATGATGTAATTTTTATTTTTTTTCCCTTTCTCACACTCTCTCTCCCTACTTGAAATTCTGCATTTCTGCTAATACGAGTATTTAGACGAACAATTCATTCATCCATTGCATTATGATCTATTATACCTCTACTATTACGAGTACTTGTACGAACAATTCATTCATCCACTACGCCACTATCTAGTGTACTTCTGCTAATACGAGTACTTAATTAGGCGGACAATTGATTCACTCACTACGCTACTATCTAGTTTACTTCTGCTAATACGAGTGCTTTAAACGAATAATTCATTCATCCATTACGCTATTATCTATTGTACCCCTGCTATTACGAGTACTTGTACGAACAATTCATTCATTCACTACGCTACTATCTACTGTACTTCTGCTAATATGAGTACTTACACGAACAATTGATTCGCCCACTGCGTTATTATCTAATGTATTTATGCTAATACGAGTATTTACACGAACAATTCATTCATCCATTACGCTATTATATATTGTACTTTTGCTATTACGAGTACTTGTACAAATAATTCAATCACCGACTACGCTACTATATAATGTACTTTTTAATTTTCCACTCTTTTTAATTTTTATCTTCTGTTTTCGCTCTTTGAAGTTTTTGTTGTTGTTGGGTAGTTGGAACAGAGAAAATGTCAAATCCTAAAGTTTTCTTCGATATATTGATCGGAAGGACTATTATGTTGTTTAGTATTCTACCCATTATGCTAATACGTTGTTTAGTATTGCTATTATGTTTTCACACTACTATTAGTGTACTTCTGCTAATATTATTACGTAAACCAGCATCTGTTCTATCCATTACGCTATTATATTAGTTACTTATGCTATAATATTTTCAAACTATTATGTAGTGTGCTTCTACTAATATCAGAACTTAGACCAACATCTCTTCTACCCATTACACTACTATTTTGTTTACTTCTGTTATAATATTTTCACGCTACTATATAGTGAGCTTCTGCTAATATAAGTACTTAAAATAACATTTTTTCTACCCATTACGCTACTATATAGTGTTTACCTCTGTTATTATGTAGTGTGCTTCTACCAATATAAGTACTTAGACCAACATCTCTTCTACCCATTACGCTACTATATTGTTTACTTCTGCTATAATATTTTCACGCTATTATGTAGTGTGCTTCTACTAATATCAGAACTTAGACCAACATCTCTTCTGCCCATTACGCTACTATTTTGTTTACTTCTGTTATAATGTTCTCACGCTACTATATAGTGAGTTTCTGTTAATATAAGTACTTAAAATAACATTTTTTCTACCCATTACGCTACTATGGTGTTTACCTCTGCTATTATGTAGTGTGTTTTTGCTAATATAAGTACTTAGACCAACATCTTTTCTACCCATTACGCTACTATATTGTTTACTTCTGTTATAATATTTTCACGCTATTATGTAGTTTGCTTCTACTAATTAATATCAAAACTTAGACCAACATTTATTCTACTCATTACGCTAACATGTTGTTTACTTCTGCTATTATATTTTTACGCTATTATATAGTGTGCTTCTGCTAATATAAGTGCTTAAACCAACATCTATTTTACCAATTACGTTACTATGATATTTACTTCTATTATTATGATTTCACGCTACTATATAGTGTGTTTCTGCTATTATAAGTATTTAGACCAACATCTATTCTACCCATTAAGTTACTATGGTGTTTACTTCTGCTATTATGTTTCCACTGGTATTATGTAGTGTGTTTCTGCTAATATAAGTATTTACACCAACATTTGTTCTACCCATTACGCTACTATGGTGTTTACCTCTGCTATTATATTTTCACGCTATTACGTAGTATACTTCTGCTAATATAAGTACTTAGACCAACATCTCTTCAACCCATTACGTTACTATGTTGTTTACTTCTATTATAATGTTTTCACGCTATTATGTAGTGTACTTCTGTTAATATTAGTACTTAGACCAACATTTATTTTACTCAACAATTTTTTTACCAATGTCTATTGTACTTCTGCTATTATAAGTATTTGGACGAAAAGTGATTCACCGACTACACTACTGTCTAATGTACTTCTGTTATTATGAGTACTTGGACGAAAAATTGATTCACCGACTACACTACTGTCTAATGTACTTCTGCTGTTATGAGTATTTGGACGAAGAATTCACTCACCTATTACGCTACTATCTAGTGTACTTCTGTTAATACGAGTATTTGGACGAATAATTCATTCACCCACTACGCTACTATCTAGTATACTTCTGCTATTATGAGTACTTGGACGAACAATTCATTCACCAACTACACTACTATGTAGTGTACTTCTGCTAATACGAGTACTTGGACGAACAATTCATTCATCAGCAGTTCGGCACTAATCGAGCGAGGGAGATTTGTAACAAAAATAAAAACGATTTTGTAATACAGGGCGTAAAATGATGTATAAATATAATACACAGTCGGTGTGGCGGTGCCTAGTGGCCTGGTTGAACTAAAGGTGAGTAGTAAGATAATGCTTAAGCTAAGACAGAACAGGGTGGTTAAGGGAAAATATTGGATCATGACCGACACTTAAATATTGGATTATTCATCTACTAAGTTATTCCCCCAAACTAAGTATTTGAACCAATATCTCCAATCAACCTTGATCTTCAAAATACTTATCATTCAAATCCTAAAGTTAGTAATGTCAATTACGAAGATCGTAAACAATTATCAACTTCTAATGTTTCAAAAGAGATTTATTACTGATGACACTCAGATGTTGTTCAACAATTCTAATTTGGAATTAGTAATATTAAGAATACACTCAGATATTAGTGACTCGATCTCCTGAGTAGTAAAAATGGGAATTGAATCATATTGATCTCTCGAATAATAAACAACGACCATGTTTCAGGTGTACAACTACCATCCACCTATCATTACAAACATGGATCCTTCCCGGTTATGTGGGCAGATGATGCAATCAATCTCTTGTATAAGAGCATAGCAAATATCAGTAGACTATGTAAGAAAAGTCTTGTGGAAGAACTCTTTTTCAGTTTTCTCAATTATATCAGGTACAGGGGCCTGGTATAAAAAAATGTACAAGATTTAAATCAATAAGCTATTTAGGTGAGTGTATTGCTACAAGATAAACATTTTCATTGTAGTGTGCAATAAAAATTAACATGAATCTAAAATAACCTGTATAAAAGTTGCAGGTTGGGGAGAGATGCTCATATATTTGAGGATGCTTTCTGTCATCTGTAATTCATGAACAGAACCTTGAGATTTTCCTCTGCTGTTAGATGGATAAAGTTTGAAGTCGAAGTTTCACGTTGACAAGCTCCCTATGCTATCCCTTACATCTCGAACTATATCCCAGAAAGACATGTCTGGAAGACTCGTCTTCTCCTTCTATCTATGAAAATCACTACTGTCTGATGGTATTTATCCTTGCTCCTTGAATGGATGTAAATTGTTAGCTGCAAAATAAACATGTGTGCAGTCATGTAGATAGCAAAAAAGATACATAAATTAAAAAAAAGGTAGAAACTACTAACTAAAGTACTAAGTAGTAATCGAAACATGTTTCTTTGCTAAAATGGCATTTATGTATCTTTGCGTGTTGGGTTTCGATAGCACCATGTAGATAGCAAAGATGGCATTTTTTTTAGTAATACCCAAATCATGCATGATCTGATGAACAAAAATCCAATTGATTCACGGAAATTCCTGAAATAACATGCTTACTGATTTACCCACATACCCTCCTCCCCCAAATGTCACAGGGAAAGAAATATAAAATACAAAAAGGCAGCAAAGATTTCTGATGAAATTTCATTAAATAAACTCAAAAAAAGGAAAAGAAACATAGATCCTCTTCCTAAAAAAAAAAACTTAAATCGGCAAGAAAAAAATGATTTTTCCTGGATCTGAAGTCTGAACCTTTTCGGTTCTCACCAAAACAAGTAACTGAAACCTACCTTCTTCCTCCGACGACGAGCATCGATCTATTTCCCGGTTCAAAAAATCTCAGAATCGATACAGGAATACTCCACATGAAGATCCATGTTTTTCTTGCCTTCCACCCCTTTTCTCACCTCTTACGACGTTGTCAACTCTGGTTACCTTCTCCCTGACCAAACCGATCCGGATCTCAAATTTACTTAAATCTAACTCAGAGCAAAAGCGAGATCTAGATACCAGATAGAAATGCAAATATTTTTATACAAATAAACTGAAATAGGAGGAACAAGATGAGAAACTGAAAAGGAGAACGGGATCAACGGAGATATTCAGAACAAGGAAAATCGAAACTGGTTGGAAATAACCAAAAAAAAAAACGTACCCGGACGAAAAACCACTAAACCCAGATGAACATCAAACCATCAACTTCCGGTAAACACAATCGTTATGACTGAAGAAAGCATATTTTATACGAAGAAATAGTGTTTTCAAATAATAATTGTTTTTACAGTAACCGCTTATATTTTTCTTTCAAAACAAATAAAAAACTATATACACATGCAATGTCTCTTGCAAAAAATATCCTGAAAGAAATCGAGCCCAAAAAAATTTCAAACACAAATAGCTGGGATAATGATGAAGACAAGTTCAGCCGGAGAGGGGGGTGAGTGGACAGAACTGAACGAGACTCTAATGGAACCTCGATGTATATTAAAGTAAAAAAAACGATTACCTACCGGGGGGAAAATAACACCGCTTTCTGCTGGAACGAACTGCAGTATTGACGCCGGCCGACTGAAAATGAACGCCGGAAAAAATGAATCCGAAGACCCAAACCTAAGGAAAATGATAACCAGGGACGCACGATGAGCAGAGGAGTGCCGCCAAATCACAGAAACTGAGTACCGCTGGAGGTCGGAAGGTTTTTCGAGGGTTTAGGAGGGAGAGCAGAAATGGGATAATTTTTTTTGTTTTGAATATTAAATTTTTTTCAGTTACTATAGGGACGGTAGTACAATGCTACTTTTTCAGAAACCCAGCTACTACTAGCTTTCAGAAACCAAGAAAACGGACAGGTTCTTAACTGATATACACCTTATTATTATTTTGAAGTATGCTGTAATGAACATCTCGCATAATAAGTTAATGACATAAAATCTCACAATTATCATGTAAACCAGATCTTATTCCTATATATACTATAAACTTCACAGACAACTCCTCAATTGTGTAAAAACTAATGTATACAAGCAACACACAAGAATAAAAATCAGCTTATGATGAATTATGAATGATTCTTAATTTTCAATCCATTCAGATAACGTTTCAATATAAGCAATTCAATCTATCAGAACACACAAAAATAAAGCACATATGTGTGTTGACTGCATCTCCTTAAAGTCAAACAAAAGTTCTAAAGGAGATTTAGAAAGTAACCGAAAAATGAAACCGACGAGTGCAAATTATAATTCACCAAACAGCATTTCTTCTTCATTTTAATATAGAAGCCAACGAAACCAACTTACCTGAAGTAAATGGAGAGCAAAGGTATGTCTACATCATTATCATCATCATCTTCACATGCCACAACAACATCGATATGATTTCGATAAGGTGGAATCTCAAGTTTTGAAACCTCTTTCGCTACATTAACAATCTTCTTGTCCATTCTATCCTTGTGCCTTGGAAACATACTGTTGTAGAGTAAGCAAGACCCACAAGATATACTGTATGCATTCAATCCTTTGTTTTTAAGCCACTGCAGAAGCTCCCTCAAGGTGAGATTCTCACGAATGACCCACCGATCCCAAACGGTCCATTTTGTGTCTTGGTGTTTAATTACCTTGGAGGGGACCGGTTCGCAAATTGAAAATAATGGAAGAGCTAGATTGGCAAATGTGTTCCGGTAATCTTCTACCTTGTGTCCACCAGATATAACTTTGTAGAGTTCAAGACAGACGAAACCAGTTGCCATTGCAGTGGATGTTGCAATTGCAGGAATTATTCTACCGGCTATGAACTTCGCCTTTAACTTGTCAACTTCGACTATTGAGTAGTTCCTTGCTCGCATGTTGGCCAACCCAGAGATCAAGTCCATGTGGTAGTTTGTATCATCATCCTGTAAAATAACAAACACATCAGAATATCAAGGGATGCAAATGAGCCAAAATTTGTAGACTAACTTACCTAGCAAGACTCGAGCTTAGCTCATTTATATTTTAATCTAAAAAAATATAAAATGAAGCATAAAAATCATGTGAGCGCAGTATAATCTAAAAATAATCTATGTTTTGGTCGCTTCATAATGATGAGGTATCGCTCAGTATAATCTAAAAAAATCAAAGTTTTGGTCTTCATGCTGATGAGACATCGTTTAGTATAATCTAACTGAATTTATATGATATTTTTAACCTAGTCTACTACTTAACAAGAGGAGGACAATTCCTTGTACCTAATATGTATATTTTCCAGCAATAATGCAGTTGTCCAGATGGATTCTTCTCCCATAGGAGAGGCCTTTTTCAGTTCATCCTGCCTTAATAGGCTGGATGCATTTCCAACATTGGGCCTAGGATGACATGAGTAGATTTTTAACAGTGGAGCCTAGGATATTGTGGAGAGGTTGGTATTCCATACAGAATTTAAAAAAGGTAACAATTTTTTACTGGAATTTTTCAAGGGTGGTTTTGATGGAATTCAGGAATTTAGTGTTAGCTTTAGTGGAAATAAGGATATCATCCGTATACATAGTGTAAATTGTAATGGAGGTGACTCCATCCACTTGGTACGGGTCCATCCTCTTGTTCCTTACCTCACATTTAATTAGCCTGATCAGTGCATCCATAACCATGTCAAATAAAATAGGATGTGGTGGGTTATTTTTCCAACCTTTATGATTTTTGAGGGGTTGGGGGGAATCATATGTAAGAGTGGTATTGTCTCCTTAATAAAATGAGGGGAATGATGCAGAGCTGATACAATTTCAAATTATTTTGCAAAATAAGGGAGAGAAGCCATATGCCTATAGGGTAAAGACAATAGCCTCCTATTTGATTGTATCAAACACCTTTTTAAGGTCGATGTTAAGAAACAACTCTTGGAGATTCTCTTCCTCACAAATCCATATATCATTTCGTCAGCAAGAATGGTATTATTAGAGATGAGTCTGCCTTCCTTGAAAGCCGTTTGGTTGGAGAAGATGAGCTCACTAGATACTTTACTGATCCTATCTGTTAGAATTTTTGTCATGAGTTTCTATATCAAATTAACACGAGATAAGCCTGAAGCCAGGTATATCAAAAGCACTAAGACAGTATAGATTTTTGGAACTAAAGTGAGGAAAGTGTGGTTGGAGAATTTTAGGAGAGACTATTTCCATTATTGTCCTTTTCAGCTCTGGCCAGAGTTTTCTGAAGATTTCAAAGGTAAATCCATCAAGCCCCGAGGATTTACCTGAGTTGAAACAAAATAGGATATGTCTCTTCCAAAGACATTTGTAAGAATCACTCATTCATTATCTCTGAGACAACCTTTGGAAAGCATAATGGGATTGGTAGGTGAAGGGAACTATTGGTATTAAACCAATATCGATTGATACAAGCAAAATCTTCTAATCGATATTTAGGCCAACAACTCAGCTCATTAAGCTCAAATAATTTAAAGAGCTAGTTTGCCTAGATTGAAAGATATGACTAAAGCTGCACAAAAATTCACACATCACTCACCCCTTGGGGACTACTCTGGAATATCATTGGTTGTTTGTCGTGGCATATCTTTTTTTGAAGCATATCTGGACAGAGAGAAACAAACCAGTAGACCTTCTGAAGTTGTTTTTAAAGAGGTATTAAGGACATCAATCTCTCCTTTGAACAGGAGTGTCAAAAGAAAAATTGTTGCTACACTTTGCCTTTAGAGACATCAACTATAGTCTATAGAAGTACAGAAAACCAACCTCCTAAGACATCAACTATACAACCCTGATAATATTAAATAAATAAATCTAGTTGTTATTAAATTTATATACATAGTAAAAAGCTTTTTTGGTAAAATTGAAGTTTTTCATAAAAAAATAATGGACAATGCCCTAAAAGACAGTGTAGAATAAAGATCAGAGAGGAAATAGAGAGAAGAATTAAAGATCATTGATGCTTTCTTATATAGCATTACAATCAAGCAATTCAATAACTAATTGAATTGAATTGACTTGACTCAAGATGTTGATCTCACAAACTTACATAGTGTTTCTCTCATGTTGGGAACAACAAGCTTTCCTAAAATCTTCAGATTTGAAGAAGATTTGCATAGTGTTTATCTCATGAATGGATTGCCATGGAGAGAACTTTTGTAGGCCTAAAAATGTGTTGCGCGAGCCTTCTGTTCCTTTTAAGCCAGAGGTTGCCAAGCAATATATCCCAGGGAATTCCAAAAAACACCAAGGTAAGGATTTGTGTGTGAATTTTTAGCATGCTAGCTTCAATAAAATCTCCCATTCTGATGTTAGACCAAGCTTGGGTGTTAGCTAATTTCCACAAAGAGTTATTTATGGCTTCTGCCAGTGCTATTAATAATTTAATATAGTTCTAGAGTATATGCAATTAAAGAAAAGGTGAGCTTTGGACTCATCCTGAGTGTTGCATAAGATTCCTCGATCCTATGGAAAGTATTAAGAATTTAAGATGCATCCATTTAATTCTCCATAGCATTATGGAAAACTTAATTGGCATATGAGATCATATACCCTCAGCTATGGGGTACCCTTATGGCTCTTTACCATGACTGATTCAGCTATGGCACCTAGATTCCTTAATGGGGTGCCCATCCTCCATGTAATCTTATAAATGGCACTACAATAGTACAATCCAAACATAACTCTATATCTTTCTTGGCAGTCAATAATATTTTCCAGAATATAGAGTCTATGGTGAGACCTATTTTTAAATTTTAATTTACCTTTCCTGCACCCATCAAGGTTTTTTATGCACGCACCTAGACGAGCATGCGGGCCAGCACCTTCAAGCTTTGCCGTGTTTAATCATTTACCCAGTTAAATATGGTAAGGATAGATTAAAAAGAGGTAAAAACAGGAATATAGGGTATTCCAGCACCCAACCCACCCTCTCGTCCGATCAATTTCTCTCCTCACTAAGTTGCACCTTTGCAAAGCTTCTCTCCTCTCCACTATCATATTCTATTTATATTTTGAAAATACAGGTAACTATACGTAATTATTTATAAGTGAAGGGTAAATATTGAAAATTATCTATATGATTCATGACACGTCTAGGTGTCGCATAGGCGCCCCAGGGTCTACCTGTTTGTAAAAGCTTGGCACCCATCATGTGAGAACTGATCCATTGGATTCCCAAAACTTATATGCTCTCTTAATTCTTAACATTAGCTTCTCTAGTGACAATGGGTAGGTCACTCAATTCTAACCCTCCTTTGGGTAGGATCATTTGGAACAGGAGATATTTTTCCTCCCGTACCTAGAAAAAAGTTGAATATCATACATAAACCCCACATCCTATTTTTGAAAATCTAACAATAATTTATTGGAAATATAACTATGTTGATTTTTTTCAAAAATAACTAACAATCCCTCAGAGACTATCTATTTTTACTTAACCAGTAATAATAAAAAACAATTCTAATTCGTAACCATATAAAACTATCCAAGACATTATAGTAGGAAAGACTTGGATATTCTACTAATGCTTTATAAAAAAAGGAAATGTTTTGTTACCTTTTCAAACTGAATAGGCTTCATCATGAATCCATTTTGAAGTGTCTTGGCACATTTTTCTAGATTAATAACGAGGTCATTGATAACTACATCATCATCTATAGAAGAAGCTGGCATAGCTGTCGTTTTTTCATCAGTCACAATTGTTACTCCTTTTTTTGGTTGGAAATCGGGAACTAGTACTTTGTCAACAGCAGTAGCAATTCCCTCCAGAGTCTTTACTGAGTCAGGAATTTCGATTCCAAAGGCTTCGGCCCGTAAAATTGATGCAGCCATGATAAATTGAATATGACTAGGATCCTCAATTGAGAACTTTAGTGCTGTAGGAAAACGCTTGGGAGCAGACCAAAATGGCAAACCTGAGCTAGTCACAGAGTTCTCAGGGAAAGTGTAAGTTAGTTGTGTTACACGATTTGCAAAATAATCCTCAAACCTGATAATAAGAAAGTAAAAAATGAACAAGTCAAAATATAACACTAGCACATGGAAAATCTGAAGAAATCAAATATAGCATAAGGTTAACCTCATTCGTGTCATAGGAAAGTTATTAGAGGTTTACCTCAATCGTGCCCAAGCAACGCAATCTTGAAATGTTTCACATTTATCCATACCCAAACATTCTAAAACACGTTCAAGAAGACCTCGAGCTTGTGCATCACCAGCTTTTTTCATGGCAGAAGTATACTCAGTTGGGTTTTTGAGGAAACTATTTACTTCATTTGGCGTCTTTTCAAATAAACCATCAAACTCAGAACGAGCCCATGTTAGGCAATGATCAATGTTATGAGGGAAAGAATGAACAGTGCACATCGGTGCCTGTTTCTCCGGAGGGTCCCTGGAGGCACCATAATTCTCTGTAAGATGAGGAATGACCATTTGTGTATTACACTTGGTACCAAGAGTTCCAGATTCAAGGAGAGGTTTTTGAAAGTACAAACATCTTTGATCTATATACATTCTGGCATTCACATTGTCAAGAGCATTGACAACAACAGTCAATTTCTCCCAAAATGCATCATCAAAAACATTTTCAGTTTCTGAGCTTGCTCGATTTTGAAGAGCTTCTATATGAAGACTGGGATTTATCAAACCAGCAGCAGAAGCAGCAACAGTGGATTTTGCCTGACCAATATTCCAATCATGGAAAAGGAACTGACGAGTAAGATTGCTCTTCTCAATGACATCATCATCTGTTATAGTAAGCTTTCCCTGATCACCACAGCAAACACCCATCAAAGCCAAATTCTTTAAGAATTCACATCCAAGTGCACCAGAACCTACGACAAATAACTTAGCATCTTCGAGTTTTTTCTGAAGTTTGGATCCAAAAACAGAAATCTGTGCATCATATCGACTGTTCTGTGGTTTCAAATCTCCAGCATCCAAAGGCTCAGTGGGAAGAGATTCAAGCGAATCAAAATAAAAGAACTGATACAGGAAGGAAAAAATATATTACTAAGTATTAACAAGGTTTTTAGAATTTGTATAACTGTGATACTAAAAACAAAGTTTGAAAAAGAATGTTAAAGCCCTATATAATTCTGAATATTATGTAAGAATATAAAATATAACTCCCACGACAATAATCTCACCTGAAACAAAGGGTGAAACTTTCCAGAACATGCCTTTACAACCTCTTGTCCAACTATCCCCCCAAACATTGCAGCCATTGGATTCAAAATTGACCGGGAACCATTTGCAAAATGATGTAAAATTTTGTCATCAATATTTTCTATTTTATTATCCCCCATATTTTCATTAATAGTTGTAGCTAATGCTACTAGTCTGTTTGCATCCTCTGAACCAGCAACAGGATAACGACCAAATTCTTGTAAAAATTTATCCAAAGCTAGAAAAGCTAGATGCAACAAAGGTGGGCGGTTAAACTTAGAAAAATCACTGAATAGGAACTCCCCAGGATCATTGATTGCATCTTTTAAAGATTTAAACTGCAAGAGTTTGGGCTGCTTTACCTGTGTTACTATACCCCCTTTCTCATAGATTCCAAATTCTGTAGTATCTTCTTCAATAAAAAAAGAAAAGGGTCTTGAATTCTTAATTTTTCTAGGTTTTCCATCATTCAATTCAGACATTCCTTTGACTTCAGAAAATACAACAAAATCACCATCCTGAAATTCAAGTCTCTCATCTTCAATACAAGTCACAAATGAAGGATTTTCTTGGCTGATTGACGATATTGTCCCCGTATGTGGTTCTTCACCATCCACATCCAGAACAGTGAACTCCGGTCCAAAGTCACAAAAGCAAGAGCCAAACAGACCACGGACCTCAGATTTAATGAAGGAAATTGGTGGTTGATGTTTACGGCAGTACTCGTTAAACTCAATTGCTATTTCTAGGCCAATGTCAGTGAAAACTACAGCCTGCAACAATTTTAAATTTACATTAAAATAATTCAACAATACGATAATGCAATACAAATGAAATCATTGCAAAATTGTGCATCGACAACGTTAATGCAAGACAAGAAAATATAGAGTCTAGAGATAAAACCAATAAAATAATAATATGGTATAACTAGATAACAAATTATCCAAAGTTCCACATCAAAAACACTTATCTACTTATGAATGTCTGAATGATCTAACAAATTTCTCTAGAAAAAATAGGGACCAAAATGCAAATATAAAACTATTTCACAACAAAAAGAAGTGAGTTATTTGTTCTACTAGGGAGATTAAGAGGGATCTGGAATAAGGACAGTTGAAGTAGAGGTAGCTCCTAGACTCTTCCTGAGAATTGCGGAGGTGACATGCTGCAGGAACCTGCACGCCTAAGCTTCCTAAATGAATTCAGATGGTCCCATTTTGTTCTCCATAAAAAAGATCCAAACTCCGTTTTAACCATAGTTGCTCAAAATTCTTCTTGTGGAGAATTACAAACTCCTCATTTGCCAAGACCAGTGATAACTGATGAGTAGTGTGAATATAAGATAAAATTGCATTAAAGCGGGTGAAATGTTGAAGATAACCAAGGTTTGCTACTCTTTCCGGATGTTGAAAAGTTATTACATTGGGCTGCAATCAGTTGCTCATTTTAGCACATATGGTGTAGAAGAAGAACCTGAATTCAAACTTTGAAGTAGCACACACTCAGACTACTAGGAGACATGAGCTGCAACTTTAATGCTGATGTCTTCATAAAAACCCAATTATTCACACCCAATTAAGGTTAATGCTTATTGATTGGGACTCAGGAGTCTAATGTCTTAAGCTACCTACCGGAAGCAACTCAATGCTTCTGGGATAGAAGAAATGCACAATAAGCTCTTTATTATCTCCCATATCTTTAAATCTGGATGTGGCATTGTGGCTCATTATCTAATTCAATTACTCAATGGAATTTTAACTTTATAAAAATGGTACTTTTCGATCTACTTTACTTTTGGTCATCTAGGTAAAATCTTCTTTGAAGTTCAATTGTTTTAGGGCTTTTAGCAAAATATTAATGTGATAAAATTTGTATATTTTAATGAATGACCGATAACTCAGAAAAGCATGGCTGTTAAACACAATAATTAGATACCATGCCTGTCTTTGCATCCCTATAGGAAGCCAAAACTGATAAAAAGGCATTTAGAGAACACGGTAGAGGAAAATGAGTGGTGGAGCAAAATTCCATTGATTGTCTTGAAATTATTTTATATACATCCAATATTCAGAACACAGTCAATACATGCATGGATAGGCATGCAAAAGTATAAACCAATGACTGCTTATCTAGGCAGAAAAAATATAAAATATTTAAAGATAAGAAGAATTGCAAAATAAATATTAGCAGACCTGAAAGTCGGAAAGATGTTCTTTGGTCAATGATTCTGTCAGTGTAGAAATAATGACAGAATTGTTGAGCTCCTGGAGTTTTTGAACACAAGCAAATGCCCGATTCTTACCAATGTCGTCCTCTGAAGCAAAAAAGTTGCTTGACAAATCCCACAGATCTACAGTAGTTACATCATGCAACGTGATTGATTTTACACCAGCAAGAACCAGATTCTTTGCTGCACAATATGAAAACCAGATTAATTCCCAATAATCTTCTGAGAGAATCAAATGGATCTTATCAATAAATTTTGAATCAAATTTTACACCCAATAAACTTGAATTTTAATTGAATATTTGAACCAAATTCAAGATTAATCATTTTTGAGAAATAGCAGTTCATGAGTACTCAATTTAGAATTTGCATAATTGAATTTCTGGATGAATCTTATTAAATCTGTAATATATTTGAATTTTTGACGTAAATTTTATAAATGGCTTAAAAAGCTGCACCACTATATTTATAAGAAAATACACAGAAAATGCTTTTTGTCAATGAATTTTAAGCGCCCGTTATAGCATAACTATAAAATATATTGTAGAAGTGTGAACAATAAATTATCTTTTAAATATTGAAACATCAAAATGACAAAAGCGAAACATAAAAATGATGAAAAAAAAAGAAAGGCGGATACAATGCAACCAAAATGAAAAAGTGAGAGATAAAGTATCGGTAGCCGGCAACTTCTTCCCATTCCAAACAATTCAAATCGAAAGGCAAAAGAAGTTCAGATTCTAGACTTTTTCCACACAAACACAGATGAAAAAAGTAACTAACAATAAATCTCAACAGATAATAAAATAAAAGGTAAAAAAATAGAGATCGGATCTGGATTTTACCAACTTCAGCACCGAGACCGTTGATTCCAGAGACGAGCACATTTGATTGAAACAACTTCCGCATGGTCTCTCTACCGTAAACCGCAAGCTGCCTGCTATGTAGATCTTCATCGATATCCATCTTCTCCATTGTATTCCCTGAGAGATTAAAAACCTTATTGCCTTCCTCGATTTTTAGAGAGTGTTTAGGTTTCTTAAGCAGCAGAGACGTGGTCGAATTGGGTTCTATCTCTGCTCCAACTGCTCTCTTTACTGGAAGCATATAGTAACGATGATTCCCGCTGCAAAAATACCGAAGATCTAGATGAGAGAGAGAACCTGATTTAAACTGGCAGGTAAACCGGGAGAGGAATTCAGAACTTACCGAAAGGAAAACGATCGACGACCTAGGCGACAGATTTTAGGGCATCGGAGAAGACATGGTTTTGTTATTTTCGTTAACGTGGACCTTAAGCAGAAGTAAATTCCAGAATTCCAGACTTAGGTTGGGCTTTGTACTACTTTAAGTCAAGCATATTCAATCTGGACCGTTCGTTCACTCAGTGTTGGAAAAGATGAAGGAAGGATGAGATATATTCTGATAGAATATATACCGACTAGTGATATTAGAAATATACTCATTAGAAATATTACATTAAAATCCTATTGTAACCAATAACTTCAACCAAGTCCAATGCCTTTCCAAATCCCTTAATCATCTTTAAACCCAACATTAATTATACCAACGACCACACTTAGTCTAAGATGGCCGTTGGGACTAAACATCTATAAATAAGGATCAACCTCAAGACAAACCTTTAAGTTCTATAATCAAATAATCCTTTGGAAACATCAGTCACAATCTTAATCTGTCTACAATAATCTGTTCGGCTTTTCTTCAACAATCCGTCTTCATTTTTTCAAGATCATCTCATCAAGCTTGTTTTTCATCTGGAGATAATTCATTCGACCTGAACATCGTCTTCATCATCTCCAGTATCTGCAATCTGCTATCATTTCAATCTTCTCCGGAATCTGTATTGTTATTTACTTCAAGCAGTTTAATATTGTTTTATATAAACTATTGCATTACATCTTAAATATTCAGGTAATCATACAATTCTAATATTACATCATAATCATACAATTCTAATATGGTATCAGAACAGTAAAGATCCACACTGTATACTAAAAGTAGTTCAGATTAATCAAAAAAAAAAAACTTTTTTTCACTGCATATAAAAGTTTTCCCGATTTCATCACTTCATTCAGGAGCCAATTATTATAGCATAGTCAGACCATAACCATCACATAAATTCATAAACATTTTTTTAAAATATTCAACACAATCTATTTACAGCAAAAAAAAACCAAAACAACAGTAGAAGGATTTCCACCCAGTTAAGGATTCAACTGTAGACGAGGGGGATACTTCCCATCCCAAATACCACGATCTATAGCCTCATTTTTATAATAAACCCTCATAGCAGCCTTCCTCTTCCTCCTCAGTTCCCTTACTGAATCACCCTCATCACATTTAAAAATACAGTAATCATCACTCTCCCTAGCTTTCTCATCATCACTGGACCCATAAATACCATCAGTCCCTTCATCAACATTCCAATCCTCTTCAAACCTTCCATCTCAATCCAACTCTTCAGGATCCTCATCAAGTGGCTGAGGCCTCTCATTTGGATCATCATCCACAAAATTAGGATCTTCATTATTTCTCATATAATCCACCCACCAGCTCCTAGGATCATCAAGGACTCTACCAGCCCAAGCCACACGATCAAAAGGTGGTTGATAAGCAGGAAACTGTTTTGAAACAATCACATGATCTATACATTCCATAGCATTTCCCCCTATATCCCTGTATTTTGATTCAGCCTCATTCTCCTCATCTGCATTTATTTATTTTTCAGAAACAAAATGTCAAATGAAAATGTTATCCAAACATATTCAGATAACCCAGCAACTCAATTAGTACCATTCAAAATGGATGGTAATATTTGGAATGCACAGTTCGTTATAGTTGTGAAATCCAAAAACAAAGAAAAAAATTTAACAGGTGAAGCAGTTGAACCACAACAAACAAATGAAAAAGAATATGAAAGATGGAAAGCAACTGATGCTTTGTTAAGATCATAGATACTGAATGGACTGAGTCAGGAACTCTCTCCAGCCTTTATCTTCTATAAATCAGCACACCTACTGTGGAAAGAGCTAAAAGCAAGATTCCACATACAGAATGGGCCACTGGTCTTCCAACTACAAGTAAAAATCATGAATCTCACACAAGAAGAATATTCAGTTTGCAACTACTACACAAAATGGACAAAGTTGTGGAATGAATATGACATGGGTAGGAAAAGTGTAGAGATAATACAAGAAAAAAGACTCATAAAGTTCCTAAATAGACTAAATGAGACCTTTAAACAATTAAACAGACAAATAATGCAAATGGACCCACAACCAGACCTGAACAAGGCATATTCAATAGTAAATCAAAATGAGCAAACAAAAGACATAGAAACACCTAAGAAATCAGCAACAGCTCTACTGGCTCAAGCACCATATAGGCCACCAAGACCATAAGGCGAGAAGCCTTACTGCACTGGTTGTAAAAGGTCAGGACACACAATAAACACATGCTACCAACTATATGCCTACCCCACAGAAAGGCCAACATATGAGAGCAACCAACAAAACTTCAGACCACCCACCCAATCACAATTCAATCAATAGAGAAGGCCCTTCAGACCACCTGGTCAACTAGCTAGAGGCCAAAATTATCAAAGAGGCAGGTACTTAATCCCAACAACAATTTCAGACCTCAAAGGCCACAAACCAGAGCATAAAACAACTACTCTGAAGAAACTGAAAATTCACAGTGGCAAGAAAATGAAAACAACTATGCAATGGAAGAACAAAACCATGACTATTATACAATTGAAAATGACAACTGGACCAATTAATGACACCCCTTATCAATCTGAATATCAAAATGGGAGTCAAAACAGCCAAGACATAATGGACCAACTAAGATGCCTCCTCAATCAGAATCAAATAGGAGAAGAAAGACACTATGTAGATATGGGAAGGGCACAAATACAACCAGAAACAAACATTAACCCCAACCATACTAGTAAGAACCCAAACTCATTCTGTTTCAATACTCAAAGTAAGAATACCACTGATTGGATAATAGACAGTGGAGTCACTGATCCATTTGAAACAATTGCAGTATCAACCTCAAGCTTCCTTCAATTACACACGCACATGTTTATTGAAACTTTTGCACTTATAACCTTAAGTTTCTTATATCCGCTTTGGGTTAATTACCTGCACAGTATTCTTAGAAGTATGATACAACATAGGTCCTGGATTTCATTATCAGTTTAATTCAATCCTGAATTTCCAGAGTTGAATTAATTTATATCTGTTGGAACTAATTAATTAGCACCTAGTTGGTTCTAGGTTGCTTTAATCATCTTAATTAATTCCTTTACTCCCCCCTCAAACCTTGGAATAGATATTGAGTATTCCAAGTTTGGAAAGAGAATTTGTGATTTCTCTATCACCTAGGGCTTTAGTTAAGAAATCAGCTAATTGGAACTTAGTTCCTATTTGTTTTATGAATATTTTCCTTTGATTTATCATTTTTCTTATGAAATGACAGTCTATTTCTATGTGTTTAATTCTTTCATGAAAAACTGGGTTATTTGCCAGATAGATGGAAGATTTGTTATCACAAAAAAGTTCTGTTGGTTTTTTAATTTTGATTCTCAATTCATCCATTAATTGGTGAATCCATGTTATTTCACAGGTGGTCTGAGCTATTGCTCTATACTCAGTTTCAACTGATCTTGCAACTGTGGCCTGTTTTTTAGTTTTCCATGAGATTAATGAATCTCCCAACATTAAACAGAAACCTGTCAGTGACTTTCTACTTACTTGGCATGATGCCCAATCGGCATCACAATATCCTTGCAGAGTCATATTTTCAGTCTTACTATATATTAGACCTTGTCCAGGTGCATTTTTAATGTATCTTATTAACTTGAATAACACTTGTAGATGTATTTCCTTTGGCTCTTGCATGAATTGGC
The DNA here is from genome assembly GCA_001185155.1 of Zostera marina. Taxonomy (NCBI): domain Eukaryota; kingdom Viridiplantae; phylum Streptophyta; class Magnoliopsida; order Alismatales; family Zosteraceae; genus Zostera; species Zostera marina. The sequence goes on along the minus strand of LFYR01000611.1, from coordinate 176,966 downwards.
TTAGCCAATTTACTGGGAAGCTAATGTCTGGTCTAGTTATGTTCAGATATATCAGCTTTCCTACTATTTTCCTATAAAAGGTTGGATTTTGAATTAGTGGTGATTTATCATTTTTAAGGTCTATATGCCTTTCCATAGGTATTGTGGATGGTTTTGCTCCTGAAAGCCCACAGTCTTCTAATATACCTAGGGCATACTTCTTTTGTGAAAGATATATGCCTTTGCTGGAGTATGAGACTTCAATTCCTAGGAAGTAATTTAATCTTCCTAGATCTTTTAGTTTGAATTGATTTTCTAATTGGACTTTAATTATCCCAATTTCTAGTCCATTGCTTCCTGTTATTATAATATCATCCACATAAACTAAGAGGTATAGTATGTTCTGATTTCTCTCTCTTATGAATAGGGAATAATCTGATTTAGTTTGGCTAAAGCCAATATCCAAAAGGACATCTCTTAGTTTTTCAAACCAATTTCTTGAGGCTTGTTTTAGGCCATACAAGGATTTGTTTAGTTTACACACCCTTTTATCTCCTTCTTTTAGAAGGCCTTGAGGTGGTTTTAAATATACTTCTTCATCTAAATCACCATGAAGAAAGGCATTGTTCACATCTAGTTGGTATAAATTCCAACTTTTCATGACTGTTATTGCTATAATTGTTTTAACTGTGACCATCTTTACTACTGGTGCAAAGGTCTCAAAAAAATCAAAACCTTCTTTTTGAGTAAAGCCAGCCTTGCTTTGTACCTTTCTATATCACCATTTGGTTTATATTTTATTTTATAAATCCATTTTCATCCTATGGATTTCCTATCTTTTGGAAGTAGGGCAAGAGTCCATGTGTCATTTTCTATGAGAGCTTTTATTTCTTTTTGCATTGCTTCAACCCATTTTGGGTCTTTTGAAGCTTCATTAAAAGAATTAGGTTCATCATGAATTGTTATTTGTTTTAAAAAATAATTTTATTGTTTGCTTGTCCTATGATAGGATACATGATTGCTCATAGGATGTCTTGGCTCATGAAACTCTTTTTCATTTTCAAGATAATAATCTTGAAATTGTTTTGATTTAGTTATTTTCCTACCATAGAGGCTAGTTTTATCTTGTAAATCTCTATTATTTGGATTTATTTGTTTTGAGTTATTTTCTGGTTGATCTGTATTCGGAATTTTTGTTTTAACCTGAGTTGGTGACTCTCTGGTTTGACTGTTTCCTTCTGTAAATTCAGAGGACTTTTGTTCAGAATTTCTGTTTAAATGTGCAAGGTCTGTGTCCAGGGCATTTTCTCTGAAATTTATAAGAAATTCCCTGTTTGGATTTACTGTCTGGCTTGAATTGCTCTTTGATTGATCCAGACAATCTACATTTATAAATTCAGGTGACAAGCCATTTTCTGTTTGGTTTAAGCAGTTGTCCAGAACATTTTTATTTTGAAATTCAGAAATGTTCCTTGAACTGTTGGTTGACTTGGTTAAGTCATTTTCTATGACATTTTTATGGGCAGCCTCAGAAATAGTTCTTGAACTGTCATTTGAATGATTTGATACAACTCTAATGGATTTAGATGATAACCCATTTTCTGTTTGGTTAAAACAGTTGTCCAGAACATTTTCATTTTGAAATTCAGAAAAGCTCCTTGAACTGCTGCCTTGCTTAAGTCATTTTCTATGACATTTTTATTTGCAGCCTCAGAAATAGTTCTTGAACTATTATTTGGTTGGTTTGATACAACTTTACTCAGTTCAGATGACACACCATTTTCTGTTTGGTTTAAAATATCATTATTTTTAACATTTTCTAGGATGCAATTCTAATTTAGAGAATGTTCATTTTCTGAACTAATCTCTGTATCAGTTGCTTGTATGCTATTATCCATATTTTCTTTGTTTTTTGGAGTTATCTGAACTTTTATGATTTTTTTGACCATTTTTAAGATTTTTGGTCAGATCCAGTTCATTTTGATTTTTACTTTGTGTTTTAGATTTTTTCTTAGCATCTGAGTGTATGGGTATTCTATCTTCATTTTGTTCAGGTATGACTGAATTTTTACTGTTAGAGTCCAATGTCTTTGTTTTTTCAGAAATTTGGGACTATAACTTTTTATTTTGAAGACATCCATTTTCAGATGCTATTGAAATTTTATTATTGCTTCTGGATTCATAATGTTGATATATAAGTTTATTATATATATTTTCATATGACATGATACTTTGTTTTGAAGATGGACAATGAATATTATCCTTGAAAGGAAAAGTGGTTTTTCTAAAGATTTTATTTCTAGAAACATGGAATTTTTTAGTTTCTATATCTAATATTAGATACCCTTTTGTATTGAGGGGATAACCCATAAAAATACCTCTAAAGGTTCTAGGAGAGAATTTATGCTCTCTAATGTTGGTTGTTGCATAGCATAGACAACCAAAAAATTTCATTGATTCATAGGTTGGTACCCTATTATTTAGTATTTCATATGGGGTTTTGTTTTTTAGAACTTTAGAGGGTATCCTATTTATTATATATGTGGTTGTTAAAACACATTCACTCCAATATATTAGGGGAATACCTCCTTGAAAATGTAGAGATCTAGCCACTTTTAATAAGTGTCTATGTTTCCTCTCTACTATGACATTTTGTTGAGGTGTATATGGGCATGTAAGTTGATGAATTATCCCATATCCCATATCCCACAGTTTTTACCTTACATTTTTCTCCACTAAGAATAGTCACATAGTGATCAAATTTCTCTTTTGAAGTGTTATCAAAAAAATGAAGATTCTCAGTCATATGCCGAGAAGCTCCAGTATCAATTATCCAAACATTTTTATAATTTAAAGTATTGAAAGAAAAAGACATACCAGTCGATTTACTTAAGAGATCCTTAAGCAATAACAATTCCTCACTGTTCAGATTTTCAGTTGTGGAATTTGCTTGATTAGTCAAGTCTTTGGGCTTCTTTTGGTTGTCTTTTTTGTTTTTGGTTGGAAATCCTACTATGTGATAACAATTTTCTCTAATATGCCCAAAAAACTTACAATTATCAAAATAGTATTTGGTATCCAATTTCTTGCCATTTTTCCCATATACCCCTTTTTTCTTTGTTTCTTCCTTCTTTTCTTCTTTATCCTTTTTGGCAAACATAGCTGAAGAACTACCCCCTAATTTTTCTTTAAAATTTGATTTCTGTTTTTCCTCTTGAATAACTAAGGAAAATACTTGATTCATAGAAGGCAATTCTGAATATGCTAAAATCTGACTTCTTAAGGTCATAAAATCTTCATTTAGACCTAGCAAAAATTGATGTGTTCTATCTTTTTTTATCTTCTTAGAATATATTGGGGCACATGTTATACAAAATTTACATTCGGGCTTTTCTATCTCTATGTACTGATCCCATAAAGATTTAAACTTATCAAAATAAACAGAAATGCTATCACTAGACTGACTTAGTGTATTAATCTCATACTTCGATTGGCTAGTCTTAGGTGCATTTTTCTGCTTATACCTTTCTTGGAGTCCACCCAAGCTTCATAAGCTGTTTCTGTATGTATAAGTGTTGAAGCAATTTGAGGGCAGACTCCATTTATTATCCAGGATAGGACCAGACCGTTCACCATCTCCCAATCTTCGAATTCTTCACTTGACTCATCCATTGGCTTTTTTATCTTCCCATTAATAAATGCTGTCTTTTTCCTGGAAACGAGGGATAGTTTCATGGAATTGGCCCATGAAACGTAGTTTGCCTCCCCAGACAATTTGTCAGACACCATCTATGCGCTTGGATGATCACCGGCAGAAAGGAAATATGGTGACTTCCTTGATACATGAGTTCTTTTCTTTTTATTCTGAGTTCTTTTCTTCTTACTCGCATCCCTCCTTTTCCGTTTGAAAAAGCTATCGCTCCTTTCTGAGCTAGACGAGGTCGTCGTCCAATAATCAGATTTTCTTGAGGAATCCTCTGTTACCTCAAGACTCTGTCCAGAGTTTGCTTGCGCGGAAAAAATATTGGGATCGATATGAGTATCATTGCCAACTGATGATACCATGTTATGACGACGATTAGCTCTTGGGGGGGAGTTGGCTGGCGTTGGGCCAGTAGCAGTAGCAATGGCTGGGAAAGCCATCGAGAAAGAGGGGAAAGAAATGTGTTTGAAGAAGGCGTTGGAAACCAACGTGGACCGGTCGTTGTAGACCGGATTCAAAGAAGAGAATTAACTGTATTCAATTAATTAAAATGGTTATTTTATACACTAATTACACCAACTAATCAACTAACTATTTGTTACAAATCCTAACTTAAATTAACTTCGTTGACGATTGACCCATTAGTGAATTAGTCCATTTGAAACAATTGCAGTATCAACATCAAGCTTCCTTCAATTACTCACGCACATATTTATTAAAACTTTTGCACTTGTAACCTTAAGTTTCTTATATCCGCTTTGGGTTAATTACCTGCACAGTATTCTTAGAAGTATAATACAACATAGGTCCTGGATTTCATTATCAGTTTAATTCAATCCTGAATTTCCAGAGTTGAATTAATTTATATCTGTTGGAACTAATTAATTAGCGCCTAGTTGGTTCTAGGTTGTTTTAATCAGCTTAATTAATTCCTTTAAAATTCACATACAACACCATGCAACATCCTATAACTCCTTTTGAAATCCGAAATCAAATCCATCTCCCGATTTTTGTAAGCTTCTAATGATTCTCCACCAAGCATTACTGCCACGTTTTTCCATGGTAAGCCTAACATCTTCACTACCAATCAAATACCAGTACTAGCATCCAAGACGATCTGATGGTTTCGTTTCTTCCGAGCAAATGTGGCTGAGAGAGTGACCTCACAAGACGAATCACCCCAAGCAAAGCTGTTGTAAAACTGCTCCTTCGTTGATCATCACAACTTTGTTCTTCATCTCATGGTCACATCCATGGATAACATCATCTAACGTGAAGATCGATGACGATGATGATGCGGCGACTAAATCAGCATGATCTCTTAGCATTTAGGTCCTACCTGCGTAAACCGATCTTGGAACATAAATAAAACGACGTTAGTTGCATACATGAGTGACACCAGATTGTATCCGGTTGGGACAACAGGTTTTTCAGTATGGGTTGGAGGATGACGATGGGTTGTTTTTCTGCCCAAAAAATTTGCCCGTTTTTTATAATGACAATGGCATCTTCGAAAATTTGAATCAATTATAAGGGTAAAATGGTTAAAAAAATGTAGGTGGTTATTTTTAATTCCATAGCACTTTTAGGTGGGTACATTTGACAATTTTCCTTTTATTTAAGTGACAAAGTTATGGTTTAATCCCTGAGATATCTAATCTTCAAACTCTAAACCTACAAGCACCATGTAGATTCATAAATTACAAATGAGTCAATTTACAGAGTTTAATTATAATTTCATATTCAAGCATTCTGATTATTCTGAATGATTTTCATCTAATTACTTCTTTACTCCCCCTCAAGCTCTGGAATATATGTTTATGATTCCAAGCTTCTTAGAGGCAGAAGTAATTTCATGCTCGCCCAGAGATTTGGTAAACATATCTGCTAATTGGTACTTTGTTCCAATTTGCATGAGATTAAGCACTCCTTGGGTGATTAAGTCCCTTATAAAATGACAGTCAATTTCCACATGCTTCGTCCTTCGTGAAAGACTGAATTATTTGCCAAATTGTTATCACAGTATAATGTTGTTTGGTTTTTAATTTTCATTTTCATTTCTTGAAGTAATTGGTGAATCCATATTACTTCACATGCAGTATGAGTTATTGCTCTATACTCTGCCTCACATGAGGATCTGGATACTACATTAATTTGTTTCTTGGATTTCCAAGAAACTATTGAGTCCCCAGTCATTAATCAGAACTCAGTTACTGATTTCTTGCTTATTTGACATGAGGCCTAATCATAGTCACAAAAGCCATTTATTTTCATTTTTTATTGATTTTTATATAAAAAGCCTTGACCTGAGGCATTTTTTAAGTATCTCAAAACTTTAAATAGGGCTTTTAGATGAATTTCTTTTGGTTCATCATGAACTAGTTGAGTCAGTGCACTGCAAAGCCCAGATCAGGTCTACTGATGTTTAAGTATATAAGTTTCCCAACTAATTTTCTATAGAAGGTGGGATCTTTGATATTTTCAGATTTATCGTTTTTAAGATCTATATTCCTTTCCATGAGAATTCTAGATTCTTTTGCTCCTGAGAGACCATTTTCTTCAACTATGCCTAATGCATACTTTTTTTGTGATAAAAGGATGGCTTTAGTAGAGTATGACACCTCAATCCCTAAGAAATAGTTTAACTTTCCAAGGTCTTTTAATTTGAATTTATTTTCTAATTGTATTTTTAATATACTTCTCTCTAATTCATTGCTACCCGTGATGATTATGTCATCAACATAAACAACAAGATATATTATGTTTTCATTTTTTTCTCTCATAAAGAGAGAATAATCTGATTTTGCCCGTATGAAGCCAAGGTTTTCTAGTATGCGGTTTTTAGTTTTTCAAACCAATTCTTAGATGTTTGTTTAAGCTCATATAAGGATTTATTTAGTTTACAGACCCTCTTGTCTCCTTTTTGGAGTAATCTCTGAGGTGGTCTTAAATAAACTTCCTCGTGCAAATCTCTATGGAGAAATGCATTGTTTACATCAATTTGGTAGAGATTCCACCTTTTTTGTGCAGCAATTGCAATTTGTATTCTTACTGTTGTCATTTTTGCAACTGGTGCAAAGGTTTCATAGAAATTGAAACCTTCTTTCTGAGAAAAACCCTTGGCTACTTGTCTGGCTTTGTATCTTTCAACTTCTCCATTGAACTTATACTTTATTTTATATACTCATTTTGAACCAACTTCCTTCCTTTGGGAAGTTCAGTTAGAGTCCAAGTTTTGTTTGAGATGAGTGTCTCCATCTTTTTTCCCATTGCTTCAACGTTCATTTTGGATCATTTGAAGCTTCTTTGAATGTATTAGGTTAATCATGACTTGTAATTTGTTTTAAAAATTCTTTATGTTTCTTATTTATCATGTGATAGGATACATAATTGCTCATGGGATATTTTATTTTATTTGGATAGTTTTCATTATTTTTCATATAAAAATCTTTGTATTGGCTTTATTTTGTTATGACTCTCCCTAGCTTTGTTCGTTTTTGTTCCATAGAAAAAATTGACCTTTTATAATTTATTTTGAACACTTTGATCTTGATCACAAGATCCTAATCTAATTTTATCATTTCCTGTTTTGGTTTTTAGCACTTTGAAAAAAAACATTCCTTGTTTCAATTTGGATGCTTTCCTCATTTTCTTTACTAAAACCTAATGCATTTTGATTTAAAACTTTATTCCCAGTTTCATTTTTATTTTCTTCATTAAAACCCAATGTATTTTGGTTTAAAACAACATTTTGTTTTAAAAAATGAGCCCCTGTTTCATTCTGAATATTTTCAGTATTTTCTTTGTTAAAAACTAGTTTGGTTTAAAACAACATTTTGATTTAAAATGTGGTAGTGAGAGTATGGAAGAGAACGCAGCTTTGGCTGGAGAAGATTCCGCGGAGATTGCCCGCCGGAATCACCTAATTGCTCACTTGAGGAGGAAGAGGGGAAGAATTAGGGATAGTCGAACAAACTACCTTGGAAATATCGTTGAAACAGTAAGGAATGGTTACTGTAGAGAGAGAGAAATGAGTAATTTTCTTATTGATTAATATTTCATTATATTTATATTAATTACAGTTCTAAGAAATATTAACTAACTAATATTAAGTCTCAACTAATTCTTTTATTGGACCAACTATCTACTGGGCTGGTTCTTTTATTCTCGGTCCCATCAAGCTTTTTAATTAAGTGACAAAGTTGCGGTTTAGTCCCCGAGATATATAATCTTCAAACTCTAAACCTGCAAACATCCTGTAGATTCAGAAATTACAAATGAGTCTATTTATGGTGTTTAATTATAATTCGAGAGAATGTTTTTCATCTAATTACTTCTTTATTCCAATCAGAAAATTATTATAAGTTTTTTTATGCTAGTATAATTTTTTTTTTTACGTTGGATACAATAGAAGAAGACCAGTAAAGAAATCATTTAGGTAGTTTAGTTTCTAATTGCTTAGGAATTCAGCAATGAATCATCATCAGCCAACACAGTGAATTAATTGGTATCAAATATGTAGCAGCAGATTCAAATGATTCGAGCTGAAACGAATGTCAATGGTAAGTTCATCGATGGATCTCTAAACTGTGCCGGCTGATTTTACAAAAAATCCCATGGCCTGCAACAGCATCTTTCTCAAGTTTGTGATATCAACGGTGACGTTCTGTCCGTCTATGTACAATGGCCTGGTAGCAGTGTACCCTCTTCTGTTGACGGAGGTTGGATCTGTCAGCACCGGGTGGTCTTTGGGGTATTTACCATATAAACTACTTTCCTTCGCAGGCGACTGATACTCAAGGTACTTCAGCCTCAGCCTTTGTGCAGGACCTCGTCCGTAGTATTCATCACCCAACTCATCTAGCCCCAAAGGCACAATCTGAAACAACACCGCTTCATCGGGTAAGAACACCATGTTGGTCAGACCCGCACCGTGTACTCCCATCAGCACATTACAAGAGTTGACTAACTTGGAAGCAACTGCGACGTTGTTCATCTGCTCCGGCGATGCCACCTTCACATGGAATCCCACTTTTTTGGCGGCTTTGATCACCTGTTCTTCGTTGAGCAATACTCGCGTGTGACGACGTGAGACAAGAAGCAGATTGGGTGGAGTCGTGCAGGTGGAGGAAACGTGAGAGTTTTGGAGAGAGAACGACTCTTGGAGAAAGCGCTTGAAGTCAAGTGTATCGATGCCACCGGGGAGCTCAGAGGAGTTACACATGAGTTTATCGTGATATTTGACTCCGACCACCGCTTCCGGGAAGCAATGCACTTTGTTGTCAACCACGACGTCGTGAGCCGATGCGTGTGAAAGAATCGGTCCGTACTTCTTAACCCAATACGGCTTATAATCCGATACCAGGAGTCGAATTCGTGATTCGAAATAAGAAACGGTAAGGAATAGAGGGATGATGACGTCGTTAATATCGTGGAAGAAGTTTCCGGCATAACCTCCGGTGGAGAATACTAATGCAGGGACGTCATGAGTCACATCGCAAACTGGCAACGTGTTTGAATTATTATACCTAGATACTATTATAACCTCCGCGGTATTTCGCATGGCCTGTACATCGTGGATGAGTGGATACGGCTTTATCTTCATCGTAGATGAGAAATTCTTAGCGTCCACGGCGAACTTCTGGCCACCGGAGAGGTATACGACAGGCCGGTTTCCTGACATAGTGATCCTGACAGAAGACGTAGTAACACACATGATCGAACGTGGTCCCGTGACACACGACACGCCGTTCTCACTGAGTTCTTTCCTTGCATCCGTTCCCACAAGCCTTTGGATTAAAGACGTCCTCACTAGTTGTCCTCTGGAATCATCTACGACCATGGTCGTAGATTTGAAACTATCCGGTGGATGAATATAGGATTGCTGAAATTTCCCTGCACGAAATTAAAATCTAAACTGTAATATCATCATGCACGTACCGTAATCTAATTAAATAGTAAAAAAAATCAATTATACATGAATCTCGATGAGTGTAGTGATCGGAACTCAACCGGAGAAATAGGAAGCAGAGTAAGGGGAGGAGGAGGCAACCGAGGAGCACTGCATATATGTTGCTGGAAATCCTGCCCATCTAAGATTCTAGCTTTCTTGCAGGTCTATCTACTGTGTGCTCGAATCATGATCGATCATATAAACATATAGATCGAATTGTATGAATCAAACCCGTTGCGGTGTTGCCGTTGAAGTGCCATTCTTGCCTTCTTAATCAGTGACTACGTACCTCATTTCTTGGTGGATGTATATATATATATTCATATATTGGTGCAAGAAAATGATTATTAAAGTTTTTTATTATTCTAATTGGATAATGAATGTTATATTTCTACAAATAAATAAATGTTATATTTCTTCTTCCCAATATTAATGCGATTAGATAGATATTTAAATGAATATATGCATCCGATGCAAGTGCAACTACCACTTTATTTTGGCAGTAAGTGAACGGTGGCAGTTCAGTTGCAACCTGCAAGCTAGCATTTATTCCGTAGATACCCACCGAAAATAACCAAGAAAATTTTAAAGTCTATTATGTTCTTACGTGTTTTCTATATTTACTACTTTGCCATTAAGGATAACTGCAAGATGGGGCCCACAAGCAATATATAATTTTGATCAAAGGATTCGAACTCAAAATCCTAAAGCCCTAAAACCTAAACTTCCGACGAGGAGATGACAGAGGAGAACCAAATCTTGTCCTCATGGTCCCTTCGAGTCGGTCCGTATCTCGGAGAAATATCTGCACTCGCATTTCTCCAAATTTCGTCTTCTTCCTTTCCTCTCCTTCTAGCTGGTAATCAATTGATCAATCCACACACATAGACAGACACGTAAACTCTAAAATTCTAGACCAGACTGATGATTCCTTTCTCTGTAGGCACCGGTTCGGAGATTCTGGTGTACGACATGGTTTCCGCGGAGCTTTTGAAATCGGCTCATGTTTTCGAAGGAGTAAGAGTCCATGGCATCACATGCGGCGGCGCTCGTTCCAAGTCCATGGTTTCAGATACCCGGATTGTTGTTTTTGGGGAGAAGAGGGTTAAGGTATTTTTGGTAAGCGTAACTTGTAGTCCTTTCAAAGGAAAAGGAAAGGTCGAAGAAGTTCAGTTGAAACTGGAGTGCCGGTTGCCGAGGTTTGAACACTGGGTTCTAGATGCATTATTTATCAAGGTGATAACTTTTACAGTTCTTCTTCAGTTATAGCCAGCCTATAGGATAATGTTCTTGACTATGTTTGAATTTATCGATGTTCTATTTTTGTACAGGAAGATTCATGTATTGCTCTTGGGCTTGGTGACAACTCTGTAGCTATTTGGGACATTGCAAGCTCCAAAATGGTTCTACTCGTAGCTTCGCCTGGTGATTTTTTTAAAATTTTTGTTGTTGCATTCTTCGTTTTTACTCGTGGATTCTCTGTAGCTGATTTTTTACGATTCACTTCGTGGCTTCGTTTTGTCAAGTTTGTGCATCTATCTCCTTCACGTTTTACCGACTTAACACCCTTTGGCGAACCAGCCTATTTGTCAGATAACTTGAATTTTTTTTAATGCTCAATGAACAAAGGATTTGCCAAAAAAATCGTAGATGCCTTAGCGTCAGGAAACATGGTACCATCTAGGTGGTTCCATAAAATTTGTGCAAATAACAACTAGTTAGTTTATTAATTTACCTAATATAATCTTGCAAGCTGTGGCTATTTTGATGTAAATGAAAAAAAATCCATTTGTAAAAAAATATATAATGAAATAAGAATGATAAATATATCTTTGTTTTTTAATCTCATTATGACATCTTCACATTTTATATTCCTTACGATTGGCGATTGCAGACAGGTGTCTCTTATATTCCTTACGATTATGGGGCAACAACTTAGAAAATCTCAAAGTAGCATCTGGCACCATCTATAATGAGGTGATTTTTTTTAATAATTCTGATTTTTTTTGCTGCATATGCTAGATATTAAGATATCAAGTTTCAAGAAATTAAGAATATGGGTAGTCTTATACTTTCGTTAAGAAATTATAATTGATATGGAAGTAATGTGAAAATAAACAATGCCTAACATTATTTCAAACATTTTAAAATCTAAGGATTTCTAACACATGCTTCAACATTTAAATAACGAGCCTTTAATCTTATTTTTCTTATCTTTATTCTAATGACCAGAACTAAAAAGTATGCTGTGTATATTAGATTATCAGATGATTTGTGTGGGAACTTAGGTAAATACATTTTGCTTATGTAAAAAATGTTTAGGTTTATGCAATATTGGGAGTTATAAGTGATGATAGAGACTATTTAATTGGTACCCTTATTGGGCACATGTTAACATGCATCAGCTACCTTATTACTTGCGCCAGATCTATGCTTTATTGTAAATTCGAATCTTTGTAAGAAGGAAAACCATCTGCTGTGCATTCTGTTAGTATCAGAAGTCCCATTTATTTGTTTCAATGCTATATGGTCAGTGAGGACTACAAACTCTCTCTGAATTAAATAAGGTTCCCACACCTTGCATGCTCTGACAACAGCGTATAATTCTTGCTCGTATGTGGTCCAATTTTTTTTGCTTGCAGTG
>LFYR01000611.1:112349-160593 GCA_001185155.1 Zostera marina | reverse complement strand
CCAAATTCATTTCTTTGATTTCCTCCATTGTACTCTTCATACCTTTGTAATGCTCCCCCTCTTGGATAGTCTCGACGGCCCCTATTTCTTCTTCTCTCGTACTGTAATAAATCTTCTTCCTCTTCTGAAAAATCTTCCTCAGTCTGCCTATTAAAAAGTCCTCCCTGTCTGAAATTTTCTTGCTGCCTGAAATTTTCCCCCTGTCGGATCTGTTCTTCCAAGCGATCCCTAGCTGTGGGTGGGTTTCTTCTTCTGAAATTTATTGTCGGTTCCGTCTGTCCATTCACTGCCGGATCAGCTCCTCCATGCGGCTGAATAGGTTGTAAATTCTGTTGCATTGTTTGGAAGCCGTCCCTAACAAAGGTTGTTAAATCGGTTAGGGCTTTTGCCAACCTCTCAAACTCTTCACGTGTGACGTTCTCGGCCATAACTTGATTTTTGTTCTCACAAATCCGTCCAGAACAAAAGAATAAAGATTAAATCAGTCCAGAACAAATCTCTGAAATAAATCGCAAAGGATTTTTTTTTTTTCCCTCCACGTGTGCTGGACTACTTCACGTGTGCTGCTCGATTTGCTACCACTTGATCCGTTCTGAACGATTTCTATTCACGTGTAGATTTCTGCTTCGTCACTTTTTATTTGTTCACGTGTAGATCCGTTCTGAACGATTTGCTGAACGATCGCAAATCGCAAATTTGCTGAACGTGTGCTGGACTCCCTTGATGTAAATCGCGACTTGATGTAAATCGCAAATCACAATCAGACTCCGTTCTAATCGTGTAATCCGTCCAGGTGAATGCAGATCGCAAATTCTTGCAGATCGAGAATGCAGAATTGCGATAATGTAGAATCCGTCCAGGTGAAAAATCCGTCCAGGTGCGTTCTTGGCCAACTGCAGATCGGGAATCCCTCCTAGTCTGATACCACTTGATGTAGGCCTTGAACAGTTTGTGAGAATTCAGAATCAACGGATTGAAGAAATCCGTCCAGACTTTTGTCAAACTAAACCAGTGAGCAATAGTGATTGATTAGGGTTCAAACTCCTTGAGAATCGGTTGAAGTTTGAATGATTATCCCAATCCAAGGATAATCGATAATGGTAATTGGAAAGAATTGTAGAATCTATGGAAATAAATGAAGAAAGAAGGAAAGAAAGAAAGAAAGAAAAGAAATAAAAGAAGGAAAGAAAGAAATAAAAGAAAGAAAGAATAAAAGGAAAGAAAGAAATAAAAGAAAGAAAGAATAAACGTTGAGAAATACCTTGATTAAAATAAAACTCAACTAGCCTCCTCCTTTAGGGTCCACTCATATTTATACTCTCATGGTTTAAGAGTGGAAAGTCTACCATGAGAGTCCAAGCCATTTTATTGGGCTTGGTCCAAGGCTCGATTAGAATCGAGCCTATTATTAATGCAAGCACTTATAAGGGCTGCATCAAATAGGCACATGTTAATAATACACTATATACTAAACATATAGTGTAGAAAACGTATTATCTTCTATGTGTGTAATAGAATAGCAACTATCAATAAAATCACCAAGTGGAAGTACACCATTCTTGGGTGGAACCACTATTGTGCGTTCTTATTTTCTGTTTAGCTCTTGATTTCTTGTTTGTTTGATTTCTCAGATATTCAGATTAGATCTGAATATCAGCGCAACCAATTTTCTGTGAGAAAGTGTGAGTGCCATCTCTCAACCCGTGAGGGAGAGTTTTATTTCCAGATCTGAATCTGGAAGAAAAGAATTATTTTATCAAAAAATACACAAAACACACTAAAATTTCACTTTAGGACTCTGCATTCTTTGATTTGGATAAGTAATCTTATATGCATCAGTAATCGGCAATCATTTTAATTTTCAACACAACTTATTTACTGAATAAACACTTCCAGTGATATCAACACAAAAAACGAGAAAGTGACGATTATATTTGTAGCAGTCCAATACTCCAATTCCCCAAGGAATCATTTGGAAGCTACTTAATGCTTCCGAAAGAATCATACGAGGATAGGATGATGAACTAATTTTACATCACAAAAGAAAAGAAAATAACAATGACAAGGATTTACTCATTTACAAACAAAGTATTTCCTTTTTTTTTTTGAAAGCAATTAAATTATATTAAAAATGAAGGGCAATGCCCAAATTTCAAAAAGATAAAGAATAGAAATATAGATAGAAGTAAAAAGAAATGAGCAAAAAGACCATTGACTATCTCCCATTAGCTATGCAATTTGTAATCTAGTTATGTTGTAACTAGATACGCTGCCTCAAGAAGTTGGTTTCCAAAGGATAACAACTCTTTTTGTGATACTCCGATTCAAAAGAGAGACTGATGTCCTTAATGACCTCCTTATGAACCAAGATTTCGGATGTGCCACCACCTGGAGCACTTGAGCATATTCGGCAAGATGCGCCAGTGGCATTTTCGTAAATATATATAAACTAAAGGAAATTCATATATTTTTTTTATACAACTAAACTATATCAATTAAATTTTTTAGTTAAAAATATATTGGATAGAAAAATTATTATAATACATATATTTATTAATTATTATAACACCTTATAATTCATTGTAACACCAAGGTTTAAAAACCGCTAGGGGTATTTTCGTAATAATATAGCTCTTTAAATGGCTAGGGTTTCTTTAAACTTATAAAAGAGAGGCTTTTATAAAAAGAAAATAATAAATAACCCAAGAGGCTTTTAAAAAATAATAACGTACTGGGCTTGACCTTCTTTAATACATCTATAACATCAAAAATACTATATAATAATTTATTTAACTACATTTTTTTAGTCCGACATCGATAGAATTCAAAAAACACAAAGAAAGTTGGTCTATAAATAAAGATTCATTTTGTCTAAAACAAATATGAAGTCTTAAGAGTGGGAGGAGCTTATATTAAAAATAATATAGCTCTTTTTATGCCAAAAATTTATAAGGTCTTAAAATAAATTTTTTTTGGCCTTTTTTTAAATAAAAACAAAACCCTGTTTTAAGTTAATTAAAACAGGCCTGGATCCGGGTCGGATTTTACCCGGATCCGGCTACGGGAGATGTGCCTGGCGCATCTCCCTTCAAGGTCGCATCCGCGCATATGCGCGCACATCTGGAACCTTGTTAATAACTACCTCAGGTTGCCTACTAGGCTACTAGTGTGCTGCCTGTATCTTTTATTTCTCTCTGTCCAGATATGCCACGAGGCTTAAATAAGGTTAAAAAATTAGTAAACTATAAGGAGATCGAAATTTTTTCAGTATTAGAAACAAAAATCAGGCCAATTAAGGTCCAGGCAATAAAAGACGCCTTTGGCCCTGAATGGGATTCGCACAACAATGGTGATCTCAGCCAGACATTGAGTGCCGACTCAATATGGACTTTCTGGAGGAAAAACTTATGGTCAGTAGACATCCTAAAAACACACCAACAATATATGCATCTGAGACTAAAGAATACCATGGGATTAGAATTACTCTACACACCAGTCTATGGGAAAAATAACAGAGAGGAAAGAAAAATATTTTAATGAAATTAGGTCTCCAGAAGAAAGAGCAAGGAGAGGGGTATATTCACATGGGGGCCCATCTGAATTCATTGACTCCACAAATATGACACACTTGTTGGAAGTCCCATCCATAGGGGGAGAGTTCACATGGACAAATAACTCTCCAGGGCCAAATTTCATACAATCCAAAATTGATAGAGTTTTTACAAATCAGATATGGATATATAAATGGCCAGAGGCTAGGGTTGAATTTCACAATGGCACAAGTGATCATAATGCCATGATCATCAGCCTATCACAAGTAGAGAAAGGAGCAAAGCCTTTCAGGCCATACAACTCATGGCTAGAGGAGGAAACTTTCTGTGGGATAGTAAGAGAGGAGTTAAAGAAAACCACCAGAGGCACATGCTTATTTAGGCTGCAATATAGGCTTAAGGCAGCAAAAACTAGGATTAAGCAATGGGCTGCAGAAAAAGGGAATTCTGCAAAACTAGCCCTAGAGGTAGGGAAAAAATTAAACACTATCTCCACTGCCCTAGAAAAAGCTCCAAGTTCTGTCGAACTACAAACCAAAAGTGTAGAACTGAGGAAGGACCTCAAAATACTACTTCTCAGAGAAGAAGCAGATTTAAAACAAAGGAGTAAGGTCTCCTGGTTAAAGGAAGGTGACAAAAACACTAGATTTTTCAGCATTGCCACAAAACAGAGAAAATAAAAAAACTCCACCCTTAAAGTACTAAATAGGGAAGGGAATCAAAATATAACAAGGACTCAACTTGAAAATAATAGTATGACCTACTTTAAAAATTTATTCAAAAAAGGGAACTCTCCACACCCAGACATTCCAACCATATTTCCAAGAATTGTAACCACTGGGATGAATGATTGGATAACACAACTCCCCCTGGAGGAAGAGGTAAGGGAGGTTCTTTTTGCCTTTAACACAAACAAATCACCAAGCTCAAATGGTTTTACCTCTGAATTCTTTAAGAAATTCTGGAATGAACTTAAAAGGAACATAATGGACTGTGTAACACAATTCTTCAAAGGGAAACCTTTACTAAGGTCCACAAAGCATACCTTCCTAACCCTCATCCCAAAATCCAACACTGCATCTGAAATGGGAGATTTCAGACCAATATCCTGTGTCAACCTAATATATAAATCATAGTTCAAAAAGCTATAAAGCGGTCATCTTTTTCAGGTTCCGCTTTTTCAGCTTTGAGCGCTTTAGCGCGCTCAAAGCTGAAAAAGCGATAATGGCATTTTTGTAAATAAATGTAAATACTGTAAATATTATCTTACTGGAAATGTTATCTTACTGTAACATACCATTTCCAGCAAGGTGGAGATGTTATCTTACTACACGTTTACTGCAAACGTGTAGTAAAAACTGTAAAATAACATTTCCACCTTGCTGGAAATGTTATCTTACTACACGTTTACTGCAAACGTGTAGTAAAATGTGTAAAATAACATTTCCACCTTGCTGGAAATGTTATCTTACTACACGTATTTTTTATCATTTCCTATTTATAAGCTATTTTTAGGGTATTTTTTATCATTTCCTATTACAGTAAACATGTAATATTTATAGGTGTAATATAACTTGTTACACTGTTTAACAAACCAACCAGATGATGAATATTTATAGGTGTAATTTATAGGTGTAATATTTATAGGTGTAACAAACCAACCAGGTGTCTAATTTGGGAAGACACCTGGCCAGACAGGTGCTGGACCATGAGAAACTTCCAGCAGCTATAAAAGAGGAAGAAATCTGTTTGAAGAGTTTGCTTCTACTGCAGCTTACAGATCTTTCTCCTCCTCCCTTCTCCAAGCTTCTACTGCCTGGTGATGGGTAGAAACCCACTAACCCGACCCAACCCGACCCACTCACCCGCTTAAAAAAGCGATTTGGAAAGCGCTCCTCCAGGAGCGCTTTTCCGCTTTAAGCTATTAAAGCGACGCTTTTTAATCTATGATATAAATTAATGACAAAAATCCTCACAAACAGGATAAATAAGGTCCTGCCACAACTCATATCACCAAACCAGACAGCTTTTATAAATGGTAGGTTAATATCAGATAATACATTGCTGGCAGATGAAATGCTCTATGGATATGGTAGGAAAAGAACCCCCAAAAGATGCTGCATAAGCATCGACCTCAGGAAAGCATTTGACACAATCAAATGGGAGGCCATAATAGGCACACTAAGAGCCTATGGTTTCTCCTCTCATCTATGTAAGCTAATATGGAATTGTATCTCCACTTCATCTTTCTCAGTGCTAGTTGAGGGCACCCCCACCCCACCTTTTAAAAATCAAAGAGGAATAAGGCAAGGAGACCCTCTATCCCCAATCCTATTTGACACAGTCATGGATGTGCTAAGCAGACTACTAGAAAGAGAGGTCATGGCAAAGAAAATAGACACTTATAAGGTCAACGGAGCAACCTCTATATCACACCTAATATATGCAAACGACATTCTAATATTCTCAAAAGCAAATAGGAAATCCCTAAATGCAATAAAGAGGACCCTAGAGAAATTTTCCTCCTTCTCTGAGCTAGATGTTAATGCTGAAAAGAGTTCAATGACATTATCCAAGATTTGTGCACAAGACCGAACACTCCTAGGTATCCTTGATTTTCCGACCAAAACTCTCCCTCTCACATACTTAGGACTCCCAATAACAGGAAAGAAAAAATCCTAAAACCAATGTTGGAAGCTGATATAACCCATAGAAAACATGTTGGCTAAGTGGAGTGGGAAATGCCTCTCCTATGGAGGAAGAATACAACTAGTAAATTGGATTCTTGCAGGAAAATACACATACTGGGCCCAAGGCACAACCTTACCAGAATCAGTCATAAGGAAAATAAGAAAGCTAGCCTACAACTTCATATGGGATGGAAGAAAAGGGTTACCATGGAAACAAATGATCCTCCCCAAAGCAGAGGGAGGATTGGGAGTAAGAAACTTAGATATCATAGTTCCAGCCATAAACATTAAAAGGATTGCAAATTTCTGGACAAAATCAGACTCAATCCTGAGTACATGGATCCAAGTGAGATACACAAAGGGAAGGGCCCTTACAAACATTCAGATCAAAAACTCTATCGACTCTCATGCCTGGAAATTTATAATGGGATACCCCTAAGGCTCTCACACTAATAGACTGTGGACCAAATTACACAGTGCTTTGAAAAGTGGAAACCCAAACAAGAAACTTGCAAAAATAGGTGAAGAAATTAGAGACAAAAACCATAAAGACACTCTAGCTGAAGGAATATGGGCCAACAAACCCACAAAATTCTCTATACTTCTATGGAGAATAAAATGAGGACACCTAAATACCTTCACCAGGCTAAATGGATGGGGCATGCCCATCCCACCTGCCTATCGTGCAATTTAGAAAATGAAACCATAGGACACCTTTTTTTCAACTGCAACTACTCTAGAACCATCCTTCTACCCCTAGTTGAAAAATTAAACAATATTATCTGAAAAATCATGAACATCTTCACACCCACCACCACATACCCAAACATCAAAATAGGAGACCTAATTGAGGCATGTCAAAAGCTAACACATCATTCTCAAATTTGGGGCCTATTATGGAATATGATTGGAGTCTTGAGTTGGCACATATGGGCTGAAAAAAACAGAAGATGGCAACAACATTCTCTCAGACCACCAGAAACGGTTCTTAAGGAGGTTTTAAATGACATCAAAAACTCCTTCAGGCCAGAGAGCTTCAAAATGAGTTGTTGTCACCCTTTGTGACCTAGCACGATACAAATATGGAAGACCAACCTCCGGAGGCAGATAACCTAGCTTTTATACTAGGCAATATGGCTGTGTGGAAAGTGTCAAAATGAGACTTGCTCTCATTTCCATATTTATATCTATATTTTATATTTTATTGCTAGTTCTCATTGTATCAGGGAAACGCTCTTCATTTTTATAAATGAAAAATTTAACTGCTTCAAAAAAAAGAAAGATATGCCACGAAAAGCACCCAATGACATTCCATAGTAGCCCCAAGGGGGGAAGTGGTGTGTAAATTTTTGCGCAGCCTTTGTAAGATTCCCCAATCTAATATCTGGGCTTGATTGTGTGGGAACTAAAATATTCATTAGTCTCCAGAAGGTGAAGTTAAGGTGCTCAACCAACGAAATTAGGAGAGATATGGAATAAGAACATTTGTAAATAAATTTCCTTGCCAAAGTAGACGTTGTAAATAAATTGATTTTGTGTTCGACTATTTGTTTTTTAAATTAAATGTATTTTTCTGTGAAGATTATTTTCAAGAATTTATTATTCACCTTAGGTAACTGCTTGGTAAATGGTGAAAGCTTTCTTTTGAGTTTTTTTTTTATAAAAATTCAGTCTTTGTTAATTAATCTTTCACCGTTGTGCTATTTGATATTCATGTAGATTATTGTGTGGAGGTTAGTTTCTCAAGACCATTGCTTTGTAAACCTCTCTGACAATGCCCACTCGATTCATCACAATGAAGTCTGTCTTCTTGATCAGCAGTATAGAGCAGCACATCTAATCAGACTTTGTGGGCACGAAGGTTCTATATTTCGCTTAGCATGGTCACAAAATGGATTGAAATTAATGTCTGTTTCTGATGATCGTAGGTGGGTCAAATTTTTATAAGCCGACTCTTTGGTAATGACGTTACGTATATGTTATAATAAATTTTCCTCAAATTCCATGCCATATTTCTCAAATTCCATGCGATATTATTCATATTTCTCAAATTCTATGATGGGCTAGTCCTTGGACACCTTGCCACAGGTAGATTCCGACAGTCGGAGAGTTTGTTTCTCCCTGCCGGTGAGATATTTTTCCTGTCTATCCATTTATCCCACACTCGCAAAGACTTAGTTAAGGCGTCCAACACACTGAATTTTGAAAACCCTCATTCTCCTGCTTCCAACATGGATCAATCATTATTTTCTGGGTTCTGGACTTCCGGAACTGTCTAGGCATTTTATTTTCCCTTCTAGGTAGCTGGCTCACCCTACTATCACCCAAAAGTTATTATATTATTTTTTTAATTTTTTCACACATCTCAAAACCTAAACATTTCTAGAAAATCACAAAAGTTGTCACTCATTGGACAATACTACTATTGGTATTTGGGAGGCCATTCTCTTTAGGCAGCATATCTAGTTACTATATCACTATTAGTAATGGTGTTATTAGAATTTAGAACTCGTGAATTATACCACGTACTCAGGTAACCACTCCTTAAGCGGTGTGACTATATTAATTATTAATGTTTGTAGACTGTAGGCATAATGAGAAATTAAGAAAAACTTGTTTAAGTCATTTTGTTCTTATTTTAATTACAGTTATCTTTCTTAAGATATATCTCTGTTTAGGAGGTATCATAAAGTGTCAATGAGCTACAAGCTCACTTCCCTATTTTATTTTATTTTATTTTATTTTATTTTATTTTTTTTGTTTTGTTTTTTCTCTTTAGTTAATCAATGAAAACCTTAACCTACTTAAAAAAACTCTAAACGTTTTTATTTCATCCTACTGGGGTTTGAACTTTTTTGCTAGGCAGTGCTCGTACATGGGATTTTTCTGATGAAACGCTTGAGTTTGATGTATCAAAGAACTGTGATATTTCGGTTGTAATATTATACGGTCATGATGCTAGAATTTGGGACTGTTGCATATCGAATAATGTAAGTTTTGTTTCAATTGTTTTTCGTTTTATCAAAATATTGCTCGTTTATTTAATTTTTTTCATGTATATATCAATATCAGAATTTTCATTCTGATTAGATCCAAGATTTTTGATGCGGCCAGGCGATGGTCAGGTCCGCATATTGCATATGCGCGCCTGGTCGCACATGCGACCCAATATGCGACCTGTCTTTTTTAGTGTATTTTTTTATTTTTAATATATCCCTTGTATTTTTTATTTTATTTTATGTATTTCTTTGTATAAATTTCATAATAAAATACTTCAAGTTCGTTTAAAATATTGTAAATGTCTAATAGTCTAAAATAAAATAGTATAATAGTGCTTAAAGTCTTAAACATAGATTCAAATTTCAAAATATATAATGTATTAGTTTCCCTTTATAAAATATAAAATGTTTTTGTTTATTTATGGGGTTATTTTATTTTCCTTTAGGGGTTTTACTTTTTTTTTGTATTTTTTTAATTCTTAAAATAGTTGATATTTGTTTCGGGTCTTGCCGGTTCTGACCCAGATTCGGCTAAGACCCATAAATACGCGCCCCCCTAAATAGGCGATGGGGCGTAGCGCATGGTCGCATATGCGTGTATAAGCAACCTAATAAAAAACTGGGTTGATTCAACCACTGGAGTAGACCTTAGCTAGGTGGAAGGGTAGATGCTTATCTTATCGGGGCATGATCCAATTGGTTAATTGGATCTTTGCTGGTATGTTCTCCTACTGGGTAATGGCACCACCTTGCCTAGATCAGTGATCACTAAAGTAAGACAATTAGCATATGCATTCA
This sequence comes from Zostera marina, assembly GCA_001185155.1. Lineage (NCBI taxonomy): Eukaryota > Viridiplantae > Streptophyta > Magnoliopsida > Alismatales > Zosteraceae > Zostera > Zostera marina. Next base: position 150,555 of record LFYR01000611.1, on the reverse strand, counting down.
TATGGGATGGGAAAAAGTTTGCCCAAGATCTAATTAGTTAATTGGATCTTTGCTAGTATGTTCTCCTATTTGGTTAATGGCACCACCTTGCTTAGATCAGTGATCACCAAAGTAAGACAATTAGCATATGCATTCATATGGGATGGGAAAAAGTCTGCCCAGGATCCAATTAGTTAATTGGATCTTTGCTGGTATGTTCTCCTACTTGGTTAATGGCATCACCTTGCCTAGCTCAGTGATCACCAAAGTAAGACAATTAGCATATGCATTCATATGGGATGGGAAAAAGACTGCCTCTTGGGCTAGGATGATCCTACCCAAGGAACTAGGAGGGTTAGCTGTTAGGAACTTTGAAGCCACTGCCACTGCCTCTCATATCAAGAGGGCAATGTAGTTCTGGTCTAATGGTGATTCTATTTTCTCCTCTTGGGTTAGGGATAGGTACATCAAGGACAGAAGCTTGGATTCCATCCTGCCCAGTCCCACTAGAGATTCAATTATGTGGAAGTCCATCCTAAAATATTAAAGTGAAATAGGGAGACTAATGGAGTGTAATATCAATTATACTCTTATCTTTACTACTCTAAAACAAGGGAGCTCCCTCATGCAAATTAGAAGTGCACTTGGTCATTGCAAATTTCCATGCTGGTCATTTGGGAAGAGATAAGGTAGTGGCTGAATTAAAAAATAGATTTTATTGGCCAAAGATGAATAGCCAGGTAAAACAATCTGTTCAGAGTTAAGCATGTCAAGAGGCTAAAGGAACTAAACAAAACACTGGATTCTATATTCCTTTACCTACAAAGCTTCAAATCAGGAAATCTACAAAAAAGTAGAAGAAGCTTTAAATCAGTCCAACAACAAAGCTTCAACAGATAAAAAGAAAAGAAAACAAGAATTTATTGTAGGAGAAATGGTGATGGTGCACTTCAGCAGGGACAGAGTACCTGCAAGAACTTACTCTAAGTTGAAAGCAAGAAATCATGGTATATTCAAAGTCTTGAGAAAGATTAATGACAATGCATATGTCATAGACCTTCCAGAGAACTACAACATGTCTAAGTCTTTCAATATTTGTGATATAAGAAAGTATTTTCCTCAAGCAGATTCAAGAGATCAATTGGGGATAATTGACCTTAAAGAAGGGGTGCATGATGCAATGAATGATTCTGTTATTAATTCATTAATTCAGAGCATTATAAGGCTATCAAAAGTATGGGGAATGATGAGCTTATTAAAGATCAGAGTGGGCCCGATACTTCTCAATTGGCCCATGATTGGCTTGACCAAGGTCAAGCCAATTCTCATTCTCTACAGAAGGATCTAACTCTGACTCACATCATTTGGGCTGTCCATTACCAATGATGTGAGTATAAATACAATGACCCCATAGAGGAGAAGCATTATCGATTATTGTGCAAACTAAAGGTATTACTACCTTCTTACTTTACTCTTTACCAAGCTTTTTTATGTGGTCATGCGGACATGCGATGACCCTGACCGCATGACCGCATGGGGCGCCTAGGCGTCGCATAATATTATTGGGTTTTTTGGAATTTATTCCCTGTACTTATATATATTTGCAATAAAACTTGTAATTTCAGAAATATTTTTATAAAATATATATAGTATTGTAAATTTAATAGAAGTTTTAAATTTTAAAATTAATATAGTATTAGTCTAAAATTTAAATACAAAGTTCTAAAACTCTTCCTCCTCCTCAGATAATTCATCCTCATCTTTGAATGTTGTAGATGGTCCTCCCTCGCCAGTTATCCATTCAGAGTTGTAGTTGATTTCTTCCGTTGCTATGGAGTCCAAGTCTCTAAATTCTAGCTTGCGGTGTAATTGTCGTTCATTCAACCTCTTGTTGTAGTGAATGCACACAAGCTTTCCCATTCGCTCGTGTGATTTTTATGATCTTTACCTTCGAAAAGCTAGTGTGATGAGCCTGCCGGAGTGAAATTAGTTGCTGTTCGGAATAGGAAATTGGACCTTGCCGGAGTTTGATTTAAGAGCCTGCCGGAGTGTGATTTTTGAGCCTGCCGGAGTGAGATATATGGTTGTCTGAAGTGAGATATATGGCTGGACAGAGGGGAAACATGGAGAAAAAGTGACTGGACAGAGAAATACCTTGGTCGACGATGGCCGGAGGTGAAGGTCGACGTTCGCCGGAGGTGCCCTGCAGGTCGCAGGAGGTTCCCTAGTAGTTGGCCGGAGGTTGTGGTGGCCGGAGGTGGAGGAAATGGGTGGAGGAGATGGACTGGAAATTTAGGGTTAGTGCTGGAAATTTGGGAGAGAAGGGAAGAAAGGAGAAAAAATAGAGAAAAAAGAGGAGTTAGGGTTTTTAAAACTTAACTCCTTCATTAAAAATTAAATAAATGGGCTTTTGGGTTAGGCAGATCCGGCCCGGACTCGCCTAACCGGACTCGCGGATCCGGCCCGGTCGCATGAAAAAAAAAGCTTGCTCTTTACTCTTTACTCTGTCTACTGTTCTTAATTCTACTCTCTTTTCTACTCTCCATCTTGGTGGATTCCAAGATCTACATCCTCGATCTGATCAGAAGGAGATCATCTATCTGTTGAGGTTTAATGTAATCGAGAGTTACAAGTATGGAGATTGTTTTAATTGATATTGAATTGGCCAATTAAGAGGTCGGTTACAAGGCCAATTAACGAGTCATTATTTTGGGAATGACCCAAAATAATTCCTATAAATAGTTACTCTTATATTAAACTTGTGTGTAAGTTGTGTGAGATGTAATAGGCCTTAGACACCATCATTCTAGTGCACTATCGTGGACGTACACCATCATTGGGTGGAACCACGTGTGTCCTTTTATTTTCCCTGCTTTCTTCTTCTGTTGATCACTCTTTTTCTCAACAGAATCTCAACCTCATTTTCGCAAGAAGATCATTCTGGTCTTAGGAAGCGATCATTAGTTCACTGTCATTATCTTCTTCTTCTTCTTCTTCTCCTTTGATCAATTTTCAGAACCATTTGCTACATCAGGTGAAATCAGAGCTCCGGTTGGCGAAATCTAGCATGTTTGAGAACTGCCACCCGACAACTTGCACTAACAAGGCCATCGCATACCACCTCATCATCAATAATTTGGATATTGACACAGTTGAAATTATGAAGGAGTTAGGAGGTGGTGATGAAAACAAAAGAGATGGAAGAAAAGGAGGAAGGTCACTTTGAATCGAAAGTGAGTTCAAAACAAACATGGTTTTTTCAAAAAGAGTGGGACTTGTAACCTCAGTAGTAAAGTGATGGTGGTGATGTTAGTTGTAACATAAACACTGGATGACACAAGGGTCGAATTGTTGACAGAAGAAGTAATGGGTGGGCGCTTAGAAATGCGTCCCATATTTAATGACAGTTGCTTGGTTTTTAGAATTGTAATGGATGGTAAAGAAATCGACGGGGCATCAGTCGACCGAGTACCAATCGATAAGGATGAAGTCGATACAGAGCCTGCGATGAGTTGAAGCAAATGAGTGAAATGACACAGAATCCGGGATGAACATTGTTGAGTGGGAGTTGTGATATTGATCTCGCCCTGAGCAAAGTCTGTGAAGAGCATCAACAAATCTATTTCGAAGATGAGAGAAATGGTGAATAAGTGATACAAAAGTGAAGGGGAGAGACCCCAATTTATAGGGGTTTAAGGCTGTGTGTGCTGAACCAAGTACCACAGTTGAATGAAAAGTAGTAGACTGATTTGGTCGAGCAAAATCCATTCGACTGAGACACTGAGTAATATATGCAGACAAAAAGCTTAAAATTCCAACTAGGCCTGTAAATAGTATACCGAAATCCGTATTCATATCCATTTTCGAATTAGAATGGCTATTCAAATACGGATTGCTGGATCCGGATCCAGATACCAAAGATGATATCCGGAAATTATCTGGACGGATTCGGATATCTGCAATATCCGCCGTTAAAATCCGAATTCGTTTAATAATTCCGGATACGGATATTCGGTACTCGAGTCTCCGGATAAATATATAATAATAATATTACTTTAGTAATTAAGTATTATTATTAATTAATAATTGTTATTTATAAACTTAATTAATTTATATTATTATTTGGGATTTTAAGGTGATTATTTGACTATTAATTAACTTTATTACGGGTGATTTTTATACTTTTATAGTTATATTTTAAGATTTTCTATAAAAAAGTTATCTGAATTCGGATTCGAATTTTCCTATCCGGATATTATTCAGACAGATTCGTATACCAAGATATCCGAGCCGAATTCATTCGATATACATGCCTAATTCCATCAGACAATCTTTAATTCTTTATCGTCCCTTTTTAAGGAGATGGAGAGTGAAACAAATCCTTATCGTCATTTTTTAAGGAAAAGGGGGATTAGGATGCAAATAAGCCCAAGTTTGACTTAATAGAGTTTAGTCTAGCTTGGCTTTTTTGTTTTTTAAATAAGTCAAGCTTGAGCTTGATAAGCTTGAGCTTGATAAGCTTGAATTGAATAAGCCTGGCTTGGCTCATTTTGTTAACAAACTCAAAGCTTAATAGGTTTGACTCAACTTGAATCTTGCTTGGCTTGAGTAACGAGTTGGGCTTATTTGAGAATAATAATAAAAATTAATATTTACAATATGAAAGAATTGAACTCATGACCTATATAATAAATTAAGAATTTTCAACAATTATATCAATAATCCAATTATAAAAGTTGATATATAATTTTTATGTTATATAAATTAGAAAAGAAATAATATGAACAAATACATTGAAAACTAGCTAAGAAGCTATACTTGGCTCAATAGGACTCAACTCAGATAATTTATCTATAAAGCTTAGAAGCCAGGCTCGAGCTTGACTTATTAGCTTACAAGCTTGAGCCCAATCATGGCGAGCTCAAGCCAAACCCGAGCTGCTTGCAAGCACCGGCTTAAATTTGCATCCCTAAGTGAAATAAATTTTTATTTATCTCTTCTTAAGGAGAGAGAGTGAAATAAATTTGTATCATCCCTTCTTAAGGAGAGGGAGAGTGAAACAAATCCTTATCGTTCATTCTTAAGGAGAGGGAGAGTAAACCAAATTGTTATCTAGAGAGGAATTTTGTAATCACATGTTTGGCATCATTTTTTTTTGATGAAGATAAAATTTCATTAGAAATGAAAAGGGCCTTAACAGACAAGCACTGTTTGTATAATAGGTTGTGTCCTCTAGGGGTAGTAATAAAGAAAAACATGAGCAGTACACAGATAGATCGCTTAGAGCAGAACAACAATGCATCACAAGATAAAGTTATGAGCCTATCCAATGCCTCATTGTATTTTCTTCAGCCAAACCCAAATCAGGTGGATTCGCTTTAACCTCAAAACAAATTTTAGAGTCCCTTATCACCTCAACTATAACAACATCCTCAGATTTAAAGCTGTCAGTTTTCCATCTTCTATTCCTCTCCTGCCATAGGTGCCATGTAATGCTTCCAATTAATGTCTAAAGCAACCTCCAACAGTTTGAGCCAGACCTTAGAGATTAGATACAATCTAACAAATCTCTCAATCTAATGTCCCCAACTTGTGGCACATGCAAATTCATATTCCTCCATATAATATGGTTGGTATTCTCAAGCTATAAGAATGTGTTTAGAAAAAGGGCAGTTGAAAAAGAATGTATTCCTCCATATAACATGGCCAATGGTTTCAGGTTCTTGGTTACAGAGGATACATAGGCTAGGAGCAGGAACTCCCCATAATCTGAAGGTGGTGAAGGATGGAAGGTGTCCCCACTTCAGCCTCCATAAGAAAACTGAGTATTTGGTGGGCTTTTTGGACCAGATTCCTTTTGCTAGGGGGTCAGGTTACCTAGGGATTGCTAGTGCTTCACAAAACCTTTGTAAGGAGTTATCCCCTTTCAACTCAATAAGACTTAAGTTGAAAATACTACCACAACCCATTAACCTATCAATGTCCGTTTTGCACTTAAGAATGTTTTTCCACATAATGGAATCCCTAGAAGGAGAGATTTGGATATCCCTCAGACTCCTACCCTTGATAAATCTATCCCTAATCCAAAGGGATACGATGGATTCACTGTTGGACCAGAAGTAGTGAGCTCTTTTTATGTTGGAGGCATAAGCAGAGGCTTCGAAGTTCCTGACCCCTAATCCCCCTACTATTTTGGGTAGGACCATTCTATCCCAAGGGGAGGATTTCTTACCATCCCAAATGAACCTATATGCAATTTGCCTGACCTTAGTGATAACTGAATTGGGAAGGGAGGTTTCATTTATCTAATACGTAAACATACCTACAAAGACCCAGTTCACTAACTGAATTCTTCCCCCATAGGATAGACACCTATCTTTCCATATAGTCAGAAATACATGTTTGGCATCTGTCGATCATCGAATGACAAACATAAAATAATCACTAATCGCCCAACAATTAGAGTAAAAGGACAATCAGTACATAGTCAATAATATCTTAGCATTAATTTCTCAAAAAAAAAAATCTTAGCATTGTTCTTCTACACGTGCAGAATAGCATTCAATGTCACAATAACTTGGCTTTTGAGGTGATTAAATTATTTGATAAATTTGAAATTAGAATTTAATAATTTGATCCAATTTGGAAACATTGTTGGGGTTGTAAGCCCTCTTCAGTTCATTGTTGGGGTAAACTTCTGAAAGATATTGGTCAATATCAATTTTCTTAGGAAAGCATACAAACTCAAATAGTGACTCAAGATTTGCAAAAGAAAATGGTGACTCTAGGTCTTAGTTTAAGTGTTGAACCATTCTTAATTAACCCTTATTAATTTATTCTTCTTCCTTTCTTCCTCCTATATTTTCTTCTTTATTTTCTTCCACCATAATCTAGTTTGTTATTTTTGATGTTTTATATGTCTATTATAATTGCAATATAGCGTACTTCAGGTGCGCCGTACCTTGAATGCACTGCCGTGTGCCATCAAATCGTATCCATTAGTATTTAATCCAATGACTAAAATAATGTACTGCACAAGACACTAACACATGTATGACGTAAAATAATATACTGTACAAGACACTAACACATATACAACGCAAAGTCGATCTAATGGACATGATCAACTTGGTACATATAGCATTCGCAGTGTACGACACACCTGAATACTACTGTATATTTTATATGTTTATTCACTTTTTTGTGAATTTATGATTCATTTATATTTAAAAAAATAGTATATATAAAAGATTTTTTTATGTTCTTTCACTGCTTAAGTGTTCAAAACAGTTGAGCCATGGTCGTAACCGTAACTGTTCTATCTCTTTTAAGGCTATGCTCATTGGTTTTTTCTCAAGATTCTTTGTTTCCCTTAGATATTGATTACTGTTGGTGAAGATTGTTCTTGTCGTTTTTGGGGGATGGATGGCAAAGAACTTAAGATTATCAAGGAGCACATGTAAGTTGGATCTGTAAGTATAAACATGTAGGAATATATATCGAAGCAAATTTATGAAATCTTTGAAAATAGCAAAGCTTTGTTTAATGAATTTTAATTTTACAGTGGAAGAGGCATATGGCGTTGTTTATACGATCCTGGTTCAAAGATTGTCATTACAGCTGGTTTTGATTCTGCAATCAAGATTCACCAATTACACATTTCTTCTTCCCAAGAGTTGATCGGACAAAATGAGGTTCTAATGGATTTTACAGATAGAGTAGAAATATTCTCACTCTTTATCCCTGATGCATCAAAACAATTGAAAGACAGGTACCTTGTAAACTGAATAGAATTATCAAAGTCACATATGTTTAGCAGATATATAACTAACTTTTGAATAGAAAGTGTTTTGCAATCTATTTAAATATTTATATGCTAATAATTCGGAGTTTTCCCTAGTTCCACTCTTCAATCTTCATTAATCATTATATATTATACAATCAGTAGCATGAACTTGTTAGGGATTCACCATTTTATATGCTTCTAAATCTTGCTTCCTGTAGACATGTTATGCTTCCATTTTATGTCTTAAACTCTTAATACTCTCCAACAAAATCCATTTGTTTTTCTACATTGGTTCCACAACCAATGCTTGATTTCATGTTAACTGTGATTTTTTATCAAACTATAATTCAAACTACGTTCCTTAAATTCTCCCCATTTGTCTCTCTTTTACAGTAAAAGTGAATATGTCCGATGTTTGCATTTCACTAAAAAGGACATTCTTTATGTTGCCACCAACCGTGGGTTTCTTTACCATGTTAAAATAAACAATTCAAGTTCTATAAAATGGACTCAACTTGCTCGTATTAGTGAGGACGTACCACTAATTTGTATGGATTTCATATCATTGACACCACCTAATGATATCGTAGAAGATGAAGACATAGTAGCCATTGGAGATGGAAGTGGAAATGTAACAATTCTTTGGGTTGTCAATCCTGTTTACTGCCCCAAGATAGTATCTTCTATTAATTGGTTAGCAGAATCAGAAAGACAGCTGTTAGGAATTTTTTGGTCCAAAGCACTTGGGTATAGGTAAACTTGTCAATAGAATTTCAAAATTAAGACCAACCTCTCTTTTTGTTTTTAAGCTCTTAGCTTTTTGTATTTTCATTCTTTATCATGCAGCCGTCTTTTTACTGCTGATCCTTCAGGGTCCATAAAACTTTGGGGAATCAATGACAACAAAGCAAATGGGAAGGACCTCAAGGTCCCCATTGTGTTCTCATCATTGTTTGGGACACGAATAACATGCTTAGATGTATCATGTGAACTTGAGGTAGTTTTTTTCTCATTCACAGAGTTTTTTCATAGTGACTTTTTAGAATCAAAATAGAACAATTATAGGTTCAGAGGTTCTCTATATACATTCTTTGTAAACAATTACATATTTAGATGTGAGTACCGAGTACTACCTATGGTGCTACACCCAATAAGAAAAACAATCTTTATCAGATTGATATGCAAGCTATACTAATATGGTAGTCCAACCTCTTGTGGCATCGGTCCATCATCCATGGCTACAATACCGTGGACATAGCTGTATAAGAGAGAGACAATGTCACTACATTTTTTTATGTTTTTCATTTATGCATGTTTTACATTTCCCTACATTGTAACTGGGCAATGCCCACTCCCACTTTTTCAGAAATGAAATATTTAATTCATAAAAATAATACAGATTTAGATAATTAGGCATGTTAAACAAATATACGATATTTTTTTTTATTCTTTTTTTTTAAGCAATTAAATTTCATTAAAAAATAAGGCTAATGCCCAGTTTACAAAAATAGAGTATAGAAATAGAAACAGAAGTAAAAAGAAATGAACAAAAAGAGACTCTCTCCCATTAGCTATGTAGTCTAGTTATCTAGTAACTAGATACGTTGCCTCAGGAGGTTGGTCTCTTATACTTCCATCATAGATGTCTCCAAAGAGTGACAATGTAACTATGTTATCATCAATGCTTCCCCAAAATGACTATTATTATTTGCACTCAGGAAATCTAAACACTAAATTGATTAATAGAAGTATAGAACTATAGAAAAAGATCATTATTTCGTCCCGAATTTGCTATCGTTTTTGGCATAATCATGACTTCACTTCACATGGTCTGTGGCTATCAACGGTTTAAGTCTCACAATTAAGCCCCCTCCCAAGGCCCTAATGTGTACATTCCGATAGTCTAGCGAATTCCATGTCTATATTTGTTGTTTTTAACTGAAATATCTTGAGAGTTGAGACTTAGTAGTTGGTTTATGCTACTGATCTTATATTTATATTTATGGCATGTAATATATATATATATATATAAATTAAACAATAAGATAAACAAATAATAGGGGCACAACTTCAAGTGCAAACAACAAAATGAGAAAGTTGGTGAGAACACACCATCTGACCATCCATTTTAGATTTGATCCATTTTTGTACGGTCATCGAGATCCGATCTATACCTTTTTATTTTTAATACAATATTCACCACCAATGAATGTTAAATGGACGGTAGGATGATGTGTTCTCACCAACTTTCTCATATAGTGGTTCTTACCAGAACAGTTTCCACAGATAATATTAGTATGTATTACTTAATCTCTTTTTCATTAGATTTAATGATATTTTACAGGTTTTGATATGTGGAGATCAGCGTGGTAATCTAAGTATCTTCCCTTTTCAAAATTTCCAAACAAATAATAATATCCATCCAATGGTTCAATTTAAAGGGGCTCATGGCCTATCTTCTGTTTCCACTATTTCAATAGGGTTTGTAAACTGTGATGAAGTTGAATTCCACACGGTAACTAAGATCTAAACATCATCTTTGTAGTAATTTCTTAGAAGAAAACTTAGCATGTTTTGATTTTTGACAGACTGGTGGAGATGGATGCATTTGCTACTTTAAGTTCACTAAATCTTTAACATCTTTAGAATTCACTGGTATGAAGCAACTGAAAGAGTTGAGCATAATAAGGTCTGTTATTAGAAGCTGTAGCTTTGATGAGGATTTGGCACACGGTAAATATGCAATTGGTTTCACATCTTCAGGTTTCATCATCTGGAATATAATGGATGACAATCAGGTCATTTTTCAATTACTAGTTAACAACTTTCCTATCGTTTGTTTTCTTTATTTTCTTTATGTTTTTTAGCAGATATCACATGTTTCTTGCGGTGGATGGCGCCGTCCGTACTCATTTCACTTTGGGGCTTTTCCAGAGATTCAAAACTGCTTTGCATTTCTCAAGGTGTGAAATTGTAACTATAATTTCTATGTTCATTTGGTTGAACTATTTTCCTACGTTTTATATTGTCATGCATGTATTTCTATATATCAAGTAAATCATAAAAACGAACATGTCACACTGTTATATAATTTTTCATTAGTTCTCTTCCTTAATCATAAACCCTAAAATGTAAATAATAAATATTTTTCTTCTTTTCTTTGCCACATTGTTATTTCTTATACGATTATATCAGTCTTTTGATGTTTTTGTTAAGTAAAATTTGTTACTTATCTTGCATTTGGCAGTGTTCATTTAACTATGCACAGATAATATTGAAATCTGTCTGTTGACTTTGTTATGAAATTTCATCTTCTTTTCAGGATAATACAATCTATGTCCACAGACTTTGGGTGCCATCTAATGAAAGCCTATCATTTTCTAAGGTTTTGCATTTTCAATTCCATGGTAGGGAAATACACACAATGAGATTCATATCCTTTGGATTGCAAGACTGTTTGATCGCAACTGGGTGTGAGGATGGAACTGTTCGATTGACAAGGTAATGTCTCCCTTAATTTATATTAATATCGACGGCATGTAGTGTCAATAACTTTTTATTAAATCTGGTTCATAAGTTCGTTACTTCATTTAAAGTTTAATTTAAGGATATGTAATTGTCTATCACTGGGCCTTTGTTTAAAGTATTAATCAAGCGACGACTTGATTACCTCCAAGATCGACACTTCCTCATGATGTTGGTGGCACTCGAATTACCTAGCTAAACGATTAAGAAATAAAGAAGAAAAGAAGAACACAGATTTATAGTGGTTCCACCCAAGATGGTGCACGTCCTTTCTCTTTTGCTGTGGAGATAACTTTGTATTAATCAAATTACAATTAGGGTTAGAGTTACAATGTAATGTAATCATAAGATATATATAATGTGATATTAATTGGGTTGGTCCCAATTAAAATTACTTTATAATTGGCCCAATTAGGGTTGCAATTTACACGCCTAGGCATGCTCCACATATAACTCTCAAATTACCAACATACCCCCAACATAAAGTTCTTATTCAGCATTTCCCTTCAACATAAAATATCTTGATATCATTCATACTTTTTGCTAATTGTTTTTTTTTGTAAGAGGCAAAGCTTTGATTAATTGAAATGAGGGATGGTGCAGGTTCCCTTGATTACATTAAAGAAGAGGAGAAAATAAAATAAGAGAGATGGGATGGAACCCATTAACTCTCTCCCATGTTTGCACCATTCAGTGTTCAAGTAACCAACTGTCTTGCTTCATGAGTTTGGTCTCCCAAACCTGCATAGTAGTTTTCTCCAATTGTGAACAACAATTCTTCTTGTAGTTCTCAAGTTTAAAGGTGAGTCATGTGTCTTTAATGATCACTTAAAACAGAATTTCAGGGGGGCTATGGATGTGATGTCTTAGCTTTCTGTTCCTTTTGAACTAGATGTGCCAAGTAAGATATCTCAAGGCATTCCAATAAAAGCCTCATGGAGGAGTGTGGTGAGTAAATTTTAGCAAGCTTTTGTGATATCTCCTGGCCTTATGTTCGGGTGGGTGATGGAGGGAGAGTGTTTGAAAATTTCCAGATTGCATTATATAGGAATTCTGTGATCTTGAGTAGGATATTCCTAGAGTGCTAGCAGTTGATGGATAGGTGTCTAATGGATTCATCACCTTTTCCACATAACAAGCATTTAGTCTAAATTTGTACTCCCCATTCCCTGAAAATCATAGATGTTTTTACTTGCTTTCATTTGATTCTCCAGAGCATGATATTGATGGAGAACTTGGTTGACACTTGCAATATGTGTCTAATGGATTCATCACCTTTTCCACATAACAAGCATTTAGTCTAAATTTGTACTCCCCATTCCCTGAAAATCATAGATGTTTTTACTTGCTTTCATTTGATTCTCCAGAGCATGATATTGATGGAGAACTTGGTTGACACTTGCAATATGGCACCCATCCATCTGCAATAGTGTTCTTATGTGCTCAATGATGGATCTTAGGTTATTTTTTTTCTTCCTGTTTTCCAAGAAATTCTGTACCCAGATCTATAGTCTAGACAGGTTCCAATTATTCTTTTGGCTGCCAAGAGCTCCTTTCATTGGGATGAGTGAGAAGGCATGGGTATAGTGTCATGGCTGGATTTCCTTTTTATTTATCTATTTTGAGTTCAAGTCTGCTGCCTTTTTAATGGGTACTGCAAAACCTATCATGTGCAAGTTCTTCACTCCCAATCCCCCTTCACTCTTGGGGATAAACGGAGGATCCTTTAGACCAGGGTATAATTGGTATACCCTCCCTACCATCCCAGATAAACTTTTACGGCAATTTTCTTACTTTGTTATGGACTGAATCTGGAAGACAGATCCTTTATGCCTCCAGTAGGTATATTTAGTTATTTACCTTCAATTCATGTCTATAATTGTAAAACTGGACAAAACCCACTTCATGTCTAATGAAAACTTACCTTTATAAAAAAAACTAGATCCTTCACCCATATGAAAGGCACTTCCCACTCCATCTAGAAAGTATGTTTTCAATGGACTGGATCAGCTTCCAGCATTGGTTGTAGGATCTTCTCTTACCAGTGATCTGCAAGCCTAGATATGTGAAGGGCTGGAGTGTCTTCACAAACATTAGAAAAAATGGCTGAGCTTTTTAGGGAGTTCACCATCAGGTCTGTGAACATAATAAATTCTTCCAGTGGCTCTTATATAATTATTGAATAAAATCATAAATTCATTGTCTTTGTAATTATTGAATATTTGAATCACTTTTCACTGAAAAGAATAGAATCAGAAGTTTAGAGAAAATAAAAATAAAATCCTAATCTTACTTTTTTTAAACTGATTCTCATTCTTTATCTGTCACATGCTATTGAAATTTATTTTTACAGTAGGAGCATTCAATCTAATTCCGATAACTGGTCAAGCTCAAGACTCCTTGGGGAGCATGTGGGTGGGTCAGCTGTTAGATCTCTTTGCTTTTTGTCAAGAATTTATATGTTTCAGGCAGGTCAAACTTATTTGCATGCATTGCCAAGGACTGGTGATCCTAGTTTACTTATTTCTGTTGGTGCTAAACAAGTTTTAACTTCTTGGTTGCTAAGAACTCGGTCTGTTTCAAAAAGATTTGATTTTACTAGTATCAATGATGATGAAATTAGGTCTACTCTGCCTAGGGAACCCTCTTCAGTTGACTTTCAATGGTTATCCACTCATATGCCTCAAAGAACAGCTTTAATGCACAGAGTTCATGGAAAATTATCCAAGGGCGTTGTGGATAAAAATAAAAATGATTGGAGATATCTTGCTGTTACTGGTTTTCTTGTTGCTGCTACTGATTGCAGGTAGTCCTTTTGTGTCCTAAACCTGAGTCCTTACATTGTTATAGGTCTATTAATCTATTCAAATAATCCCCTTTTCTCATCGTTTGTTAATTGATATATATTGTCATTGTTTATATACTAAATACTACAAATTATGATAAGTTATTGATTTTCCCAGGTTCACAGTATGCTTTATCGTTGTTGCGTGTTCCGATACAACTTTGACATTACGTGCTCTTCTCTTACCACACCGTCTTTGGTATGGGGAATTCATGCAATTGCAATTTGATAATTTTATTCTAACATTCAAGTAACCTCATTTATTATCGATCCATAGCATACCAGATTATCAAAATCAAGCTTGTTATATTAGGTTTCATATTGCCATATCCCATTTCCGTTTATTCTTTCTTATTGTATGTGTATGTCCACAGATGTGGATTATAAAAAACATTTGATGTCAAATGAGTCAAGTTCATTGCTCAATGCAAGAATATAACAAAAGTGAAAATTATAATTTTTTATTCATAAAGGTTAACATCGTTGCTTTTCATCACAGGTTTGATGTTGCTGAATTAGTCCCACAAACATCTCCGGTTCTTGCACTGCAGCATGCTGTATTTCCTACATACAGTAATCACAGGAGTAAGTAATAAATATTAGTATTTTTGGTATTTTTATTCTCTTTTAGGGTTTTTTATTCATATATTTTTGTTTAGTCTTAATGTATTATTATATTTTACATATGTATTATTATTCATATTTAGGGTTTTTTACATTTGTTTAGTCTTATTTTGGTATTTTACATATGTTTTACATATATTTTACATATATTATATATGTTTTAAAAACTTTTAATGAAGTAAATAACAAGATTTAAGTGCTGGCTACCTGCACAAGCAGGTGTTATAACACTATATATATTTTTTATAATTTCATGTATATACCTTTAATATTTTAATAATATTTTAATGCGTTAAAATAGGTAGAGTAGCAAAGCAATACATGAAAAATTTAGGTTTGATCAATAAATTAAAAAGCTATTTGGAATAAATGAAGAGCTGATGATCAAAATGAGTAGGGCAGAATAGCAACAAAGTTTATTGGAGAAAGCTCAAGGCTGTGGAGGAGGGGAAGAGTCCGCCGGAGATAGAAGTGGTTGCCAGAGGGAAGCAGTGGTTATCGGATGGTTGTAGCTCTTTGCTCTCAACTCTATTAGGGTGAAATCATGATTTCTGGAATAGAAATCTCGATTTTAATGTTCTTTATAATAAACTGACATTAAAGATCTAATCAAGTAACATAGTAGATCTCTACCATCCGGATCTGCATGTTTGCCCGATTGAAATAGCGTTCTAAATAGTTAAAAAACACTCTATGGGGTTATAGTGCGTTATAGCATGTGGCATGTGCAACTCAAATCTTGGTCAATAACTGAATACTATATGCATAATTTTTTACTGTTCATTCTTCCTAATCATTTGCTTCTTGCCATGTTCATGTCATCCTGTTGTAAACCTGCTTCTTATTATTTTTATTTTCCTTGTTCAAAAAATCAAGTACCCCATTGCCCCATTCTAATATTTTGCATGTTCCTATATTGTTTGTTGATCGATATATTGTAAAGTATTAACCACAATCCTCTCATTTAACGTGAATTACATGACAGATGGATACCAAAATGGAAATGCACATGTGATTATCAGTGGTTCTACTGATGGAAGTATTACTTTCTGGGATCTTACTGAATCTGTTGGGCATTTTATGCAGTCCATTTTAGCATTTGAACCAGAAAAAAATATTAATTGCCAGAGTCGTCCTCGAACTGGAAGAGGAAGTCAAGGTGGTCGATGGTGGAAATCTAGCCATTCAAAAAATATAACAAGTGATGGTTTTGAAGGAAGCATTGATGATGACATTACTAACACAAAATTAAACATGAAAGAAAAAGAGAGTAGTGGTGAAAAAGAACCTTCTAGAGTAAATAATAAAAGAGCCCCATCGATTCTTCCTTCTGATATTTCTAGTTATTTGGCTGGTGAAATGTGTGGAGTGAAACCACTGCTTGTTTTAGATTCCATCCATCAGTCAGGTGTCAATTGTTTGCACGTCTCGAGAATGGAGAATTCCCAACATTTAAATTCTGGCGTGGTTTACTGCATTTTAAGTGGAGGTGATGATCAATCTTTACATTGTATAATCTTTTCTCTGAATCAGAAGACTTCAAATCCATCTCCGGGTAATCAGTCTCTTTGCATGTTTATGTAAAATTTCTTATATTACTCTTTTTGCACTATTATTTTCGTAAAATAAATCATCTGCGCAGATTTTGGATGCTTAAGAGAGTGTTCTATTTCTAATAATAGAAGTCAGAATAGCCTACTTGTACTTGTAAAAAATAGAATAACCTCAGCCCACAGTTCTGCAGTGAAAGGTAGGCTTCTCCGTTTTTGCGGGGGTTTTACTTTTTAGATAATTTAAGTTTTTTTGTAGTATTTCTGTTGTGGGTATCAGGGTATATCTATTTTTCTAAGTCATCGCTGATTATCCACAAACTTGAAGAATTGTTATGCTAATGTAGTTTGCTTTACCAAGTCAATACTGTCAATAATTTCAACGATTTTCAATTTTTAGGTGTGTGGACAGATGGGATATGGGTGTTTTCTGTTGGTCTCGATCAAAGGATCAGATGTTGGCATCTTCATGCAAATGGTATATTAACTGAGCACAGTCATTTGATCATTAGTGTGCCAGAACCGGAAACACTGGATGCATTGATGTGCAATAGGTATGCATGTGTGTTTTCTTATAAACATTTGTCCTGTCATAGTGCCATGTATGATTTTTATATTTTGTTGATTTCTCTGCTTTTTCTCAGGAACCACTACGAGATTGTCGTGGGTGGCAGAGGCATTCAAATGGTTGCTTTTGTTTATTGATCATCTATTGTGTGATGATGAATGGTAGGATGATTTGATGGTGTAAGTTATATCATTCTTTTCTTCTTCACTTCAATCTCGATTTATGGTTTTATAGAATAAACTTTTAGATACATTACCTTCTTAAGTTTTGTGTGTATTTATTTCAATTTTAAGAATAGCCCACCCCCGTCAATGATTTTTGTATTGTGAGTATATGACAACAGTGAAACTGACAAAAGACCCCAAATATGTCTACTAAACGTCTAAATCTCAGAATTCGTGTACACTATTTAGAGACTAGAGTTGCAAGTTTTAGAACAGTTAGTTGTCATGGTGACAACTGACAAATAAATGATGCGTCGAGATTATTTTATAATTTTAATGATTTAAAAGTCATGTCAGTTTTACATTTATTATTTTATAAAATCCCTATCACATCGGCGTCAAGATTTGTGACCAAGTGTGCGGTGTTGTGAGTTGTGACCAAAACCAATAAAATAAAAATAGCCTCCAAAAAACTTTTTGAAGACTTTAAAGAAATTTTCTTTCAAAAACAAGGGGCGTTTTTTTTAATTCATGTGCTAAAACCTTAAAAGTAAAACCATTCTTTCGTTTAAACAGATCCATTGGCATTTGTGATTTGGCATGTTGGTTGCTTTATTTATTAGGTACAGAATATTTGCATTCATCAGCATTCGGCACATTAGCTAACTTTTAAGATAAGATAGTTGAATGGTAATCTACTGCTCTTTTTTTGTCGTCTAATGGTTTTATGTTTAAAATTATTTATATTGCTCATAAAGAATCAACAGCCCATGTCATAAATCCATAACAATGTCATTATAATATCATAATTCAAAATATGATTTCCCCACCTTGTTATTCCTAATCCGTTCACTAATCATAATTCATGGAATTGGGAATTTGGGATTATAGGAATATATTCATAATTTCATCTCCTATTTTTTAAATATATTTTCGATTAATGTATCAGAATCATATCTCCTTTTCCTAATGGTATTATATATTTTATTATTTATATTGGTTTAATAAAACACAAAGCCACTAACAAGTTTGCAAACCCCAAAAGGAATTAAACGAAAAAAAATCCACATCATTAACAATTAATTTGTGATTATTGATTATAATCTAGAATCATATAATATATCATCGGACAAATTTAAATAAAAATATACAAAGTAAAATTCGAATATTCGAATTTTAAAAACTTTAATAGTTTCTGAGATTAATGAACCAATTTTACTTTGTTTTTTATTATAATCAAATATAAACGAACATTTGTCGATTTGTTTTTTTTATTGTAACGTATTAATGTTGAATGATGTTATGAAGAGTATAAATTGTCTTTTGTTAGAATTAGGTAATTTATAACTAGAGACTTAATTAAAAGACCACGTTTAATTGAAGTTTTTTTAGAGTAAGTCCTGTGGACATCAGTCATTTAGTCTGACTGTATACCTGTCTATAATTGGTAATTTAAACAGAAAAAAGGGATAAGATCGTAAAAACAGGTTATTCTAAAAAATAAATAAGTAGGTTTTAGTTTGGATAATGAAAACACGTCACTGATTTCCCGGGCCTCCCCAATTCAGAATTCGATTACTTAATAAAAGAAAAACAAGAATCATTCGCCCAAACCACCTGTAATTCTTCCATGCAACCTATTTCTCTGGAATCATCGTGTCCTCTCTTTTCTAAATTGTAATGGCACTGAAGAAGTCTGCGGACTCCTTTTCCAAATCCTTGGTTGAAGAAGTTCAGAAATGGGGTGGGATGAAGCAAACCGGGGTCAATCTCAGGTATATGATGGACTTCGGAAAGAACCCTACGCAACGGAATCTTCTCGTTTCCTCTCAATTCCTTCACAGGGAGTTGGCCGTACGGATCGCAAGGAGAGTCATCGATCTCGAGTGTCTTCCATTTGGCCTTTCCAGTAAACCCGCTGTTCTCAAGGTCAGTTATAAAAAAAAAACTCTTTCTTCCTTTCTCTCTGCATGTTGGATTATGTCGGGAGTCGGGACCCTTTTTTATTCCTAACCCAAAGGATATTAGATCATTTTTATTTTGTTTTATTTGTTATTATTTTATTTGGGGGGGAGGGAATTGAGAAATCAGGGAATGGTTGTTGGTTTGGTTGATTGCGAATTTGCGATGGTTTTTTTTTTATATATATAACTTTTGAACTCAATTCTCAAGGTACGAGATTGGTATTTGGATTCGTTTCGAGATTTGAGAGTTTTTCCCGAAATCAAAGATGCAGACGACGAGATTGCTTTCACCAAAATGATAAAGTTGATTAAAGTAAGACACAACAATGTCGTTCCTGCTATGGCCATGGGTGTCAAACAGTTGAAGAAAGACCTTTACCCTGGAAATTTCTCTTCAGATCCGCAAGAAATTCATGAGTTCCTGGACCGGTTCTACATGTCCAGGATCGGAATACGTATGCTCATTGGTATATTCTCAACTTTCTCTCACATATATTTAATCATTGTTTTATTTTCCTTCTCATGGTTTCCATCGATTAATGGGTCATCTATTGGGTATGATTCTATGAACAATCCAACAGGACAACATGTTGCATTGCACGATCCAAATCCCGAACCAGGATGTATTGGTCACATAAACACCAAAATGTCCCCAATGCTGGTCGCACAGAATGCAAGTGAGGATGCTAGGGCAATCTGTTTAAGAGAATATGGAAGTGCACCTGATGTTAACATTTATGGAGATTCTCATTTCACTTTCCCGTCAGTAGTACATAGATACTAGATTTGAATATTGAATGAATGAGCCAAATTTGTTGATATCTAATCCAATTTTCTCTCTACTTATATTATTGATCTTATTTTGTTTCTTACATTACAGATATGTTCCATCACATCTACATCTTATGGTCTTTGAACTCGTCAAAAACTCCTTGCGGGCTGTTCAAGAACGGTTTATGAATTCCGACAGAGCTGAACCTTGTATTAGAATAATTGTTGCCGACGGTATTGAAGATGTCACCATTAAGGTAACAATTTATTTTTTCATCTGACCAGCTTGCTATGTAAAATGGTAAATGGAAGAAAATGATTCCTCTGCATTAATCAAACTGTGTGCTTCTATTCTATTCTATTTTGATTGATTTTTTTCATACTCATTTTTCCGGAAGATCTCTGACGAAGGTGGTGGAATCCGAAGAAGTGGGCTTCCAAATATATTTACATATCTTTACAGCACAGCTGAGAAACTAGAGTACGACGACGTCCTTCATGGCGGAGCAGATGATGGAGTGTCAATGGCTGGTTATGGATATGGATTACCTGTCAGCCGTCTTTACGCACGTTATTTTGGTGGTGATCTCCAAATAATATCCATGGAGGGATATGGTAATCAGTGATAACTACTTTCCTCAAATTAAACCTTGAAATTAATCATAAAAGCTTCAAGGGTTGTGATGTTGCGATTTCGGATTGTTGCAGGGACGGATGCATACCTACATTTATCCAGGTTAGGCGATTCGCAGGAACCCTTGCCTTGACTTGCTGGTTGTCTTATTTGGTGGAAGAAGAGATTTCCTTGATCTAAAAAAAGTGATTTTCTTGGTGTATATACTATATGTATGTCTATATGCTACAAGTAGACACAGGTAGTGAATAACTGAATCTGTTTGTTTGTGTTTGGTGCGTCCTCAATCTTTTTATCCTAATGTATGGTTGAAAATTATTTATATACTCCAGATCTGTACATATATTTTAGCTGGTGAATGGCGATAAATATGTTATTTTAAGTGGATATGGCGTGTTTAGGATTTAGTTTTCTTCTAAAACCACATCCACACTAATGAATTATGAACCACCAAAGATTTTTCAAGCTTGAAATATATATTTTAAACTTTAAATCATATGAGATTCTAATCTGATCTTAGAAATTATAAGTGAATCTTATTTGTTAACAGTGGCCAAACTATGGGGTTTGGGGGTTCTTGAACTGTCATGTATATTTTTAATTTTTATGAACAGGCTCAATGCTTCATGTATCTCACTTTTTTGTATTTTTATGAAAGTTTAAGGTATTTAAATTATTATATATAAATAGTATAGTCTTATTAGTTAATACTCTTATAGTCTATAGTGCGCCGTACGTAAATACGTTATAATGTGTCGTTGTTGTATCCACCATTAGATGTTTAAGGTTTTTTTGAATGTCGTACGCAAATTAGTTTTAAGTGTATAATATACGTAAATTAATTATAATTGCATAACATAATTAAATGTCGTAGATAAATTAATTTTAAATGAATAACATAATTGAATGTTAATATGTCATGGATATTTTTGATGCAATAATCGTTTATTAAGATTTAAGGGTTTGGAATTGAAGACCGTTTACTGCAATCGCATAAGAATATATAACTTAAATTTTTACCTCTCTTAACTGTCAACTGTCAAAGTGTTGTGTTTTATTTTGTTTTCTCCACTATTTAATGGCGAAGTAACATCGTCTCCACAGTTTGTTTAGCAAGACATTGACATATTAATTTTTTGAACTGGCAAGAATCTAGTCGGCAAATTTAATCTTCAATTTTTTAAACTGCCGTCGGTTCTTGACCAATCGATGTTGTTCTCGTGTCCGCAAACCCCGTTGACATTATCTATCCAGATTCTTCCACGTTTTTTACGGCGCCAACTGCAATCATCAGAAACTTAAAAACCACCTGGAAGTCAAAGGGTAAATTTGACAAAGTCGTTTTGATTTATGCTTCAAACAGACACACAAAGATAATTTATATACAAGTAACACAATACCTTCATTATCTCTCTTTCTCGTTCCGGCCTTCGGTATCATCGCCTGGTATGGGGAATACATACACATCGTGTCTAAAACCTAAAGTGAAGGAAAACATCAAGGCCACTGTTATCTTTTGGGGAGGCGTGACGAGAATCCTTAACGATTCCCAACCGGCGGGAAAGCTTATGTTTGAGTTCCCTGACAGACTAGTTTGCAATGCTAATTCTTTCTTCATAGGGAAGCATATCCCCGTGTTGTCCATCGGAGACGATCTTGTTATAGGAGAAACTTACTTTGTGATTCCGGCCGATTTGTTGTCGTCCTCTCAAATCCTCACACCTGCTTTGATTGCGTCGTTATGGGGGCCTAAAAACAAGCCGATCAATTTTGGGGAGAATTCTTTTGAGTATGTGAAAAACGCCAATGGAGAGACCATGATTAAAGTATCGTTGGAGTTCATGATTAAGATGAATAACGGCATTGGTGGTGCAACTGATATGGAAGATGGTGATGGTGAATTGGTGTTGTGTAGCACACCGGAGTTGAAGAAGCACTACAATCAGCTGGTCAGACCGACAACTCCGATTTGGTCTCCGAAGCTTGAGACAATATCAGAGAAGGAAAAGAAAAAGAAAAGTCTACGTCTTTCGCCGATCAGATTATCGTCGCCGATCAGATTATTGGTCAAATAATTTAATTTTGAAAATATCAGATTTTTATACGGTCAATTATTTCATGCGGATACTGATATAGTGATATGGGAATGGGAATTATGGGATATACCGCAGAAGATTATTAAAAACGACGGGAGATGGATATATATAATATGGCCATGTGGATTTTTTTTTGTAGACAAAAAAACATTCTGATTAAAAATATATTTAGAACGATTGTAATTAACAACGTAATTATATTTAGAACTCGATCGACCCCAAAGCGGAGATTTTATTGCAATGACGAGGATAAATTAATCTTTTCAGAAATAATCAGTGAGGCCTATGATACCGATTAGATAACGAGTTCACCTGATGATGAAGGGTGCATCAGATCCGCAATCACTGATACACCCCGAAACAGTTTGCAGCCGGGACACACCCCCTGATATTGAGATTTGGCCTTCCTAATCAATGTTATTAAGCTAATTAGGGGAGGTGTTCAATGCGGCAGAGTTGAAGCAAGGTGATCGCAAAGACGATGCGATATGGCGAGCTCGGAGAATACTACGGCGGAAACGGAGATAAAGTGCACTCAACAGGATTTTCGGAATGATCGGACTTGGGAGTAAGAGATGTTGTAAAACTTTTTTGATACCTTTTTCATTTTATAAAAAAGTATAAAACCAGTATTTAAAGTTATTACAGAATTGTAATATTTAAAATTCTAAAGGTTATTTTAATAAAACTTCAACTAATTTGGGGATCCCATCTCAAAATCTCTAGTCCACCTTGGTGCACGTGTCTGGTGTTTCTGCCTCCGACTCGAACCTAGTCCGGTCTCGTTCAGTCGTGGTCCCCAAATTCAGAAATTAGGTAGTTTGTTGTCTCCTTCCTTGCCGCCGCGTCTCGAATGCTCCCGACGTCCTATTGCATCAGCCTGCCGGCGTTGTCTGTCGTAGCCCGTAGGAAATAAAATATTATTATTATAAATTCAAGATCAAAAATTCAAGATCAAATGAAGATTTTAATTATTTATTCGATTCGATATATACTAATGTAAGAGTAAGAGTGTGAGTTTATCTGAAAATACATGATTAGGATCATATATTTTCATTAATGATCAGATGATTAAGGAAGCAAAGTAAGGAATAAGGATAATGATCAGATGGTTAAGTTGGTTAAGTTGTTTTTTTTAAAGATAGAGATTTTCTAAATATAATTAATGACAAAACTCAAAAGTATCTGTTAGTTTTTATTTATTTTGTTGTTTTATAAATATTTTAGCCGTTATTCCAATTTTCCACCGCTTCTCCCCTGCTCTCTTTCTACCTTTCTATTTCCACCATAAATACCCAACGATATCTTGTAATCCTCCTTTGCATTCCCAGAAATACCGTTTCATCTCCCTTAATCCACCAACCACTCGCATTGGTGTCCTTTCTCAGGTTCGTATTACGATTTTCTTGCTTTATCTCTATGCTAGCTACTGCTGCTATTGGGGGTTTGCTTATTTCTTTCAAATGTGCTACTTCGATTCATTTCCGTTGTTGTTATTAATCTTCAACTTTGTTTTTTCTCCCTTCTCTAATGAGTTTTTCTTTTCTTATCTATCTAATGTCGACCAAAGTTAGTTTTTTTTTATATATATAAATAGCACTGGAAGTCTGAAACAGTTACTTGCCTTTAAAATATGATTCTAATTCTAGTTGGAAATCGTTGTCTTATTTTATGTAATAATATTTTATTAATTTGTTCTCATCCTGACAATAATTGATAAACTATTCTACCAGAATGTCTGATCTTGTGAAGAATATGGATCCTGCATTTCAAGGACTTATACAAAGAATGTATCCTTGTTTTTTTTTTTTGCAAAACTATACATTTCTCTGCAATAACATTTTCATAACTGTAAAAACTTCAGATTTATTTGTACCATGTCGTACTTAACATTATATACAGAGGGATTGATATATGGAGAATCGAGAATTCGCGACCTGTTCCATTGCCAAAGTCTGACCATGGAAAATTTTACTCAGGGGATTCTTATATAATTTTGAAGGTAAATGGGATTCATTTTTTTTATTTCATAACATTTTTTTAAAACACAAATTTGAAAAATGCTATTAATGATGCTGATATTTTACTACCGTTCTTTTGGTTTAACGTCAATTCTCCTTTTTTTATAAACAAACATAATTAGTATATCAGGGTTTGAACCCACAATCTATTCAATCACGAAAAAAGTTCTCATCACTATGACACTACCAATTAGTTCAAGGCACATTAAATATATTTTAATCGAAACCTCTTTTATCATGAAAGGAAACTTTTACCATTACATCATGTAATTGCAGACAAAAAGAAGCATCATTTTTTGGATTAAACATTTATCTTCCTTTACTCTTTGGATCTCTGAAGATGTTGATATCATCTATTGTTATTTCTTTGAAACTCTTATAATAAGAACTACGAGCCAAAGAAATATCTTTAAGTAAACTCTTGTATTCTACGAATCGAAGTTCAATTCTTATTATATGCTCTTAGTGTGAAATCTTTATTTTGCAGAATACCTCAGGGAGAGGAGGTGGTTACCAATATGATATTCACTTTTGGATTGGAAAAGATACATGCCAAGTATTTATACATTACTTGTTAACTTTGAAATTAAATTCGTATAAAATATTTTATTATTTAAGATTAATATGACAGGATGATGCTAAGTCTGCATCAGTTAAAGCTGTTGAACTAGACACAGTCCTAGGTGGTCATGCAGTTCATCATCAAGAAATTCAGGGTTTTGAGAGTGACAGATTTTTGTCATATTTTAAGCCATGTTTTATTCCATTGGTGGGAGGTTATACTTCTGGATCTGAAAATGTGGAAGAAAATTTTGAAACCCGTCTCTATGTGTCTAAAGGAAAACGAGTTGTTAGACTAAAACAGGTATATTTTAATTGATAAAAAACGATTTGGTATTACTTGTTAAAAGATGATTAATAATTGATGGTCTTTTCTGTAAAATATTTTCTTATCTTTTTTATTGTGTAGGTTCCTTTTGCACGGTCTTCACTTAACCATGATGATATATTTATCTTAGACACTGAGAATAAGATATATCAGTTCAATGGTGCAAACTCCAATATCCAGGAAAGGGCTAAAGCATTGGATGTTATTCAATATTTGATGGATAAGTACCATGATGGAAAATGTGATGTATCTGTCATTGGTGAGAATACATGGTTTTGATTCTAAAAATTCTACTTTTCTTTCGTTTTCTTTTAATTTATATGAAATTTTAAATGCGTAGACGATGGGAAGCTTGCAGCAGAGTCTGATTCAGGTGACTTTTGGGTCATATTTGGTGGTTTTGCACCTATTAGTAGAAGGAATGCAACTGAAGATGATGTTGTTCTAGAAATTTCCCCTGGGAAGCTTTATAGGTATAAATATTTACATATGATTTTTCATCAGTTTCATTCATATTTTATTTGATATTTCTTTGTTCAGAATCATGTGTGTATATATAGCTAAATTTTATCTGTTTTATGATTTCTTCTTGTATTAGTATTATTGATGGTCAGGTGAAGAATTGTAAAGAGGGTGCCCTTTCCAAGACTATGTTGGAAAATAATAAATGTTATTTACTTGATTGTGGTGCTAAAGTATTTGTCTGGTCTGGGAGAGTAACACAGGTTGAAGAGAGAAAAACTGCTGGTCAAGCTGCCGAGGTAACAATGATTTGTCATTTTTCATCAAAACACTACAAATCCAATGTTTTAAATAAATATTTTGCTATTTGTAATTTTGTAGACATTTGTCAACAATCAAAATAGACCAAAATCAACACATATAATACGAGTTAGTCAAGGTTATGAAACACGATCGTTCAAGTCTAACTTTGATGCTTGGCCAACCGGCACTGTAATTTCTGGTGGAGATGAAGGAAGAGGAAAAGTAGCAGGTCAGTGTTTATTATAAAATTTTAGTCATAATATCAATACTATCACATTCTGGAGAATCAAAGATAAATAATTGAGTTATAAAACTATTATGACAATTTTATATTTAAATGTTAAAAGTTAAGTTACATATTCATTGGTAAGCTTTTCATAATAATCTTGTAATTTAAACAGGGTATTTGGTTTTGAAGAAAACCAAGTGCGAATTATAGAGATCACTGTCTACTTTCTTGTTAATGATATGTTTTTTAAGAATAATGAAATATATTTGTCTTGATAGCTCTTCTCAAGAAGAAAGGAGACGTGAAGGGTGCAACAAAAAACACCCCTTTAAACGAAGAAATTATTTCCTTACTTGAAAAAGATGGAAAACTTGAGGTATTTGTGCTAATTCTTTTTTGAAACCAATAAGAATTGTCTTGTAATCGTAAACAAAAAAAAAATACTATTTCCCTTTTTCTAGATTTGGAGCATTGATGACAATTCCAAGACCGTAGTACCTGATGAGGAAATTGGAAAATTTTACAGTGGAGATTGTTATATTATACTTTATACATATCATTCTAGTGAAAGAAAAGAAGATTATTTCCTATCCTTTTGGATAGGAAAGGACAGCACTTTGGTAAATAACATATACTTTGATGATGAATTTTAATAATTTTACGATCTCAATAAAATAAAGTTCTAATTGAAAGTGAAATTGTCCAGGATGATCAAACAACGGCCTTTAAATTAACTGAGACAATGCATAATTCTTTAAAAGGAAGACCTGTGCTGGTATGACTAAACTCACATTGTCAAATGATTATTGAAGATCTGATTTCAATCATGTGTCTTTGATAAGGAGGTTAATTGCAGGGTCGATTTTTTCAAGGAAAGGAGCCACCTCAATTTACTGCATTATTTTCGATCATAGTGATTTTGAAGGTATTTGCACAAAAAAATAGTGCTTTTATTTAATAAAATCTAACTTTCTTACTCAAACCAGGGTGGTAATAGCTCAGGTTACAAGAAATCAATTTCAGAAAATAACACAGAAGACCCAACTTATGCTTCTGATCGTGTTGCTTTGATTGAAATTTCAAACACATCAGTAGATAGCAATAAAGCAGTTCAAGTCGATACAGTATGATATTTTCCTTCACTTATTTTTACGCAAAATATACTGATCATTTAAGATGTATATTATTTGGTATTTCAACCATTGATTCAGGTAGCCACATCATTAAATTCGAACAATTGTTTCCTCTTACAATCTGGTTCTTCTGTTTTCATCTGGAATGGGATCTCAAGTACTCCAGAACAACATCAATTAGCAACAAAAGTTGCAGAGTTTCTTAAGGTATTTCCTTGTTATGACGAGTCCTTAAAATCCTTCACTGATATTATCTTGTTTTCTAATATATTTTTTTAAAAGGTAAATATTTGATTTCCATAGATCATACAAGAAAGTCTTTACCAAAATATCAAGTAATTGATGAAAATTCTAACATACTTTCTGGTTTCCAAATAAATTTGATGAAATATCTAAATGATTGATCTTGAGTGAACATTTCTGATTCAAAAATTTATGTACATTGATTTTTTCCTTGGTGAGAATGAAAAATGGCATCTACCTAACTAATTCCCCGTCCTATCTCATGTTATTTTATATTTTATATTTAATTACCTGTATTAGTCTCTCTACTGTAATGAACAACTAAACACTGATATTTATTCAGACTTATGAATGAGATGTTCTCTCATTTCTCATTCACTTATAATGAAATATTTTAATCTAAAATATCAATTGCCATCTAAGTTCTAACAAAAAGAGCACACTCCTTTTTCTTTAATATGTTTGACTCCTTATTTGCAGCCTGGAGTTCATTTGAAACATGCAAAAGAGGGAGCTGAAATATCTTCTTTCTGGTTCCCTCTTGGTGGAAAACAAACTTATTCTAGCAAAAAGGCAGTTCAAGACACCACAAAATATCCTCGTTTGTTCACATTTTCAATGAACAAAGGTCAGAATTTGATTCTTTGGGATATACATATATGCACATGACTAAATGAGTATGTTTTCTGTTTCAAAAAAAAAAACAGTATGTTTTCTACCACTTGATTGTTTGATATACATGTAACTGGAGTTTCAAGCCCCACAAATGTCAATTTATTGGGCTTCATTGCCCTCACATTGTGGTGTGGCGTGTATATGAATGCTTGATCATACTATTTTTTCTTTATATTTTGGATTGATTGATTTATCAAACTAATTTATATTTTTTGTCTTCTGTCAACCTTGGTTCTTCAGGAAAATTACAGGTTTGTTCCGACTTTTCTATATTTCTATTAGTACTATATTCTGTATTTATATTTTCATCTTATAGGTGTCCGAGGTTTTCAACTTCTCCCAAGATGATTTGTTAACTGAAGATACATTAATACTCAATACACATGCCGAGATCTTTATTTGGCTTGGTCATTCAGTAGACAGTAAAGAAAAGAAGAGTGCCTTTAATATTGGACAGGTTAAATTATATGTATTTTCCTTTTTCCTCATAATTGTGATATGCTACTCTTCTTATTTTGATCAATTTATTTTTAATTTTTTACCAGGACTACATAAATCTTGCTGTATCATTAGATGGGTTATCTCCACATGTTCCGCTATACAAAATCACAGAAGGAAATGAGCCATGTTTCTTCACTTCATATTTTTCTTGGGATAACCGGAAAGCAGCTGTATGTCTCTTTCTCTCTTTCTTATTTTAAATAATATGGGTACAAATTGTAATTTTATGTTTTCATGTTTTGGTATCATGTGTGTTGTTTATTGTGCTGAGATATACAAAACCCATCTAATATATAACCAGATAATTACAAAGTATCTAGGTACCCATTGAGAATATAACTCATGCAAACTTTTAGTGTCATAAGACCACTTGATTTATCTCTTCTGTGCTATTCACATCATAAATTTATATAAGTTCTAAGGTGGTTCTTTAGTTCTTATGTACCTTTCTTTATGCTCTTACCACGTTTTAAAATAAATTCAGATTAATCATTAATGTTTTTTTTGTAAGTACATTGAAATCGGAGAGAATTATTTGAATTGTAAATTCTATTAGTTTTATTTGGCTCTACGCCTCTACCCAATATCAGTGTTCTCTATCCTTATTGTCTACTTTATAAATGAAACAAGGTACTATTTGGGGACTCATTTGCAAAAAAAATGTCTCTGTTATTTGGAACAACAGACGATCATCATCGTTCAGAGGTTTGTAAAATCATAAATTTTATCTAAACTTGTCTCGTTGTACATATTTCGATCAATTGAATATTTTTGATTTGCAAGTCTAATGATGGTGGACCAACACAAAGAGCTTCAGCATTGGCAGCACTCTCTTCTGCTTTCAACCCATCTTCATCATCATCCAGAATAGGATCTACAAAGAAGGGAGGCCAGAGTTCACAGAGAGCTGCGGCTGTTGCCGCTTTGTCTAATGTTCTTACTCAAGAACAGAAGAAAGCAGCTGAAGAGTCTTCTCTACCTGGTACACTAAATGTTCAATTTCTCCCTTTCTTTGTGAAACATTCCTTGACATCAAATATTTAATTAACATCATGTATGATAATTGGTACAGGTGAGGTAATAAAATGTGAAGATCATCATGAACAAGTGGTTGAGGAAGACACAACATGTGTATCAGAGAACGACGATTCCAATCAGGTGGAAGCAAAACAAGACACAACAACATCAGACACTGGTGAGATAGTTTTTTATAGTTATGAACAACTGAAGGTAAAGTCTACTGATCCCGTCGAAGGAATCAATTACAAAGAACGAGAGGTGCACTTGTCGGATACTGAATTTGAGGAAGTGTTGGGTATGACGAAACTTGAATTCTATGCCCAACCAAAATGGAAGCAGGATATGCAAAAGAAGAAGGTTGATCTCTTCTAACAATTGTATGTGCAACAAGAATGTTTAATTTGCATCTACCTTTATTCTTGTTGGTAGTTACCTTTTTCTCTTTCTCTCTGTTCTTCTTCACCTAAGCGCCATTTTTTAAAAAACAAATTATTCCAATGTATTATTTATTAATAATTTGTCCATGATTCATAATTTCATTAAATTGTTATTGTCTAATGAATTCACATTTTACGATGATCATTGAAGTTATTTGCATCTTTTATATCTAGTTTGTACTTTGTTTCAAAGATTTAAAAAAACCAGGTGGTTGTAATTGTTTTTATGTAAAATTAGAATTAATTTTTCAATTACAATAGCATGCATCCTATTTATAAGTATTACAATCGGTTATGATTAATAATAAATCGATGTGGGACTATATTATATATTGTTTTCTATTAACTGATGTGAGACTATATATTGTTATCTATTATACCCCCTTAAACTTGTGAAGCTTCTCCGACGAGCTTATCTTGTAAGTTGAAGAATGGCCTTGCCGATAGTGACTTTGTCATAATATCGGCCCACTGATCTTCGCCTGGAACATGTTCTACCGAGATATCTCCATTCTCCGACTTTTTCCTTACGGATGGTAAGTCTAAGGCTACGTGTTTAAGCTTGGAGTGCCCAATTGGATTCTTTGATATAAACATTGCACCCATGTTATCGGATAGAATGCGAGATGGCCTTGGTGCCTCGATACGAAGCTCTAGGAGCATTGAACGTACCGCCGCGACTTCTTGCGTAATGACTGCGATTGCTTTATATTCTGCTTTGGTACTTGACCTTGTTAATGTGGGTTGTTTTCGTGAGATTTACTGTTCCTCCTAAGTAGATGAAAAAACCGGTACGACTTTTTCTATCAATTTTATCGCCTCCCCAATCCGTGTTGCAGTAGGCTGTAATGCCAAAGTCCATTGCTTTCCGAATGACCACCCCATACCTTTGGATACCTGAAAGAAAACGTAAAATCCGTTTTACCGCTGTCCAATGTGTAGGTTTGGGTGTTGCCATAAACGAAGATAGTATATTCACAACCGCTTGAACATCCGGTCGTGTCGTTGTTATATATTAAAGTAAGCCGATAACGCGGCGATACTCCCTTGGATTTTCAATCAGTTGTTCGCCGGAGCATATGTCATAGTCGGCTGCCATCAGTGTTTTTGCCGGTTTTATATTTTCCATACCGCAACTTTTTAATAGGTTAACCAAATACCGTGTTTGGGAGAGATGAATTCCATTCTTGAGATAAGACACTTGAATTCCCAAGAAGAATTTAAGGTCGCCTAGCACTCTCATCGAAAATTCTTGACCCAATTATGTGATCAGTTCTTCTACTTTTGATTCAACCGATCCAACGACCACTATATCGTCAACATACACAAACAGGTAGGCCAAAAAATTATCTTGACGTAGAACGAACAATGATGGATCAATAGCCGATTTTTTGAATTTTAATGAGACAAGAAACTCGTTTAGCCTTTGAAACCAACACCTCAGAGACTGCTTCAAACCGTATAACAACCTGTGAAGAAGACAAACATGATCAGGGTTGCTAGCGTCGGTGAAGCCAAATGATTGGGAGACCACAATTCTTTCTTTTAACTTTCCGTGAAGGAATGCGTTCGAAATATCAAGTTGATGCATTTTCCAACCTTGTGTGATCGCTAATAGCAATACTAGCCGGATTGATAGAGGACGCACTACCGGATTGAATGTGTCCATGTAGTCTGAGTCGTGAATTTATCTCATACCGTTCGCCACCAGTCTTACTTTTAATCTCTCGTTCGAACCATCTTCGTTAGTTTTCACTTTAAAGACTCACTTTGTATTAATGACGTTATCTTCTGTTCTTCTTGGAACAAGACTCCATGTGTTGTTTTCCTGGAGTGCTTTGAACTCACAAGTCATGGTTTCTTTCCATTCAGGAATTGAAATGGCATACTTTGCGAATTTTGGAGTTGCGATTTCGGTTGGTGTTACTGTCAAAGCATATTTCGGATTGGGTTTCACCGTTCTGACTGAGCCCCTCGTTATCATTGTTGTAGTACGAGTTGTCGAAATTTCCTCCTGAATATCTTCCTCGTCGGATTGATTATAGTTTACTGATACTTCTTCATCACGATCATAGCCTTCGGATATCGGACCAAGAACGGTTGGTGACTCTGTCGGCATCTGAATTTGGACGTGATCATCACTCGGTAGAGTACGTAGTTGATTCATTTGAAATTGTATTAGTTGGATCAACTAGCATTTTGTTATCGGCTTTGATAACTTCCAATTCTGTTTTTTTGACTGAGTTGTTATGTTACCCGATAACTAGTTCGTTCATTTTTTTCCCGATCCCCGAAATATTTATAATTGATCGTAAAGTCCTCTTCGTTGAATATTACGTCTCTTGATGCATATATTTTCTGACTCTCTGATTTTAGACACAAATAACAATTTTGTGCCATGGAGTAGCTGACGAATATGCACTGCGCAGACTTGACGTCTAGTTTATTGTTGCGATACGGGCGTAAACATGAGTAACAAGAACACCCAAACACCTTGAATCGTTGATACTCTGGTCGTTTTCCGAAAACACCTCTAGTCTTGATTTGTTATTCAGCAATGGGGTAGGATTTCGATTGTATAGATATCCTGCTGTAATTACCCCAAAATCACAAAATTGATTTGGTAGACTTACATGACGTAATAACGTGATTGTTGTGTTAATTAAGTGATGATGATAGCGTTCTACCAGACCCATTTGCTGATGAGAGTACGGAGCTGATAAACAGTGAGTAATTCTCAACTCGGATAAACGTTTACCAAGTTTTAGATATTCTTTAGTATTGTCTAGCTGATTGTAACGCCAAAAAAAATCTGCTACATTGTCGTTCCGCCCAACATCTAAATCTTTCAAATATTTTATAAATGTCCGATTTTCGAATCATCGGAAAAGCCCAGTTGAAGTTACTACCTACGTCTACAAAATTGACGTAGTAGTTGTAACCTTGAAATGAAGTTACCGGAACTGGTCCCAATATGTCAGAGAACACAACATCCAGGGGCTCGTAATGCGATTTACGAGAGGGGTGAGGAAGGGCGTGCGATTTACCCAATTGACATGATTTACATTGAATTGAAAGTTTAGAATTGAAATTAATTTTATTATACCTTGTCGATCTTTTAAGAGTGAACATATATGTAGAGTTCAAATGTCCAAGGAGACAATGCCACAAAAAATGAGAAAGTTTTTCGCACGAATTTACCAAGCCTCTCTTTGATGTTATCTTCATTGGAAGTTCGTACAGTCCACCACGAACTCCCCCTCGAGTAAAATCGCATCAGTAGTAGCCAAACTCCGAATCTAGACTCTCTGCGCATCAAAACAAACAGTGACATTATTATCTTTACATAACCGATTTACTGAAATTAAATTTCTTGTGGCAGAAGGCACAAGTAATAGATCACGAAGAACACAAGATGATCCGTTAATTTCAGCTACACTTTGACCCGATTTGATAATTTGAAGTGGGGTACCGTCGGCGGTGTAAATGCTATCTTTACTATTGTAAGGTCGTGGATTTTGGATATTATTTTGTGAATTTGTGATATGCGATGTGGCTCCTGAGTCCGGGTACCACATGGTCATAGCTTCCGACGTGATATAAGTAACTGCATTTACCGAGCCGTGCTTGGCTCCATTGGGTCCATTTGGTGATAATGCCCGGTTATGATTGGGCTTAAATTTTGTAATATTTAAGCGATTATAACAATTTATTGCACTGTGACCTCTCCTTGAACAGATTTGGCAACGGACCGTGTTGTCTGATCTCGATCCCAGAGTCGTTCTTGCCGCAACGTTCACCTCGACCGAATCTGCGTAGTATAGCAGAAAATTGGGTCTCCCATGAAAAATAATTTTTTTCTCAAGGACACATCTAATAGGTTTCATAACAACCTTGAATGGTCTCGCTGGACCATTCGCAGCGAAAGAAGATGGTGTTGGGCTCGTCATCGTAAATGGTGCTGAACTCGTGTGAGGTGCAGCGATATGCACGAAGCAGAAACTCACGAATGTGCAGCGATATGCACTGAGCAGAAACTCGCGAATGTGCAACGATATGCACGGAGCAAAAACTCGCGAATGTGCAGCTATATGCATGATCAGCAGAAACTCAAGGAGAGATCAGCAGAAACTCGAGCCGGATATGCACGATCAGCAGGAACTCGAGGAACGATCAACAACGATATGCACGATCGACCTAGCTAGCGAATGATACCATATGTAAAACTGGAATTAGTCTTTCAATTACAATAGCATCCTATTTATAGATATTACAATCGGTTATGATTAATAATAAATCGATGCGAGACTATATTATATATTGCTATCTATTAACCGATGTGAGACTATATTATAAATTGCTATCTATTGACCGATGTTGGACTATATTTTGTATTTTTATAAATAACAGAAGACAAAGAAGTTTAAAATTAACTAAGCAAAGTCCAAATTAGGAAGGGATTATGGACTATGAATTTAAGCCGAAAACTGCCACAGAGGATCCTGTCCAACTTTGTACTACAATTTCCTCAAGTCTAGAGCCGCCTCTCAAAACTGGCGGGCACCGGTTAGAAGTTAGGGACGAGTAGATGTAGCTCACCGGGGAAAGAACTCTCAACTTTGATCCTCCCTCCAAAATCCCACTACTCGGGTAATCTATGTACAATGTGGGGACTCTTGGCAACTAGGCGAATATCGTAGAGCCACCATCAGAGCCGACAGACCTAAGAGATTAGATAGAGAGGGGAGTCGGAAGATGACGCTAGAGAAGATAGCTGGAAAAAAAATCTCACTTGCTCAGCAATCCAATGCATCATCACATATTCACATGTTCTCATTTCTCAAATTGGAATAAAACCTCCAATCATTAAGAAGCATTTATAAAACATGTGTGTTTTATGATAAAAAAATGAAACCTTTCATTATCCATTTATGGGCTAAAATTTCGGTCAACTCATGATGAAACTTGAACTTGATTTAAAAAAGGTTGAATCCAGTTTATTTATTATTGGGCTTAGCCTAAGCCCATCAAGACGAACCACAAACAATTAGTCTTAACTAAATCCTAATACCGATTAATGCAGTCACAAATTCTGACACTCGGTCGGTTCATATTACTGACTTAATTAAATTCTTAACTAAATATATACCAAATTACTGACTTAACCTTCGAGTATTTCAACATTTAATTAAAAAACCAATAAACAGCATGTTTCCTCCGACGGTTTCTTCTCTTAAGTTTAAACACCGAAGGACGACTAGGGTTTAGCAGAAAGATGCTTGTGAGTCTTGTCACAAATTTGGATCTGTGTTGTTGGTTCAAGTATTAATACGGCTACTGTATTCTCTCAACTCTCTCTCAATGCATCTCTGTAATAATCTTCCTAAAACCCTAACAACATCATAAATATTCGATTTTTTTTTGCGGTCAGGCGATCTCAGTTTCATCCATCAAGAAAAATCATTCCCAGTGTGGTGGATGTACGGTTTTTGTTTCACATTGGAAAAAATAAACCCATTTCTCCTTCATCTTATCAATTCCCAGTAGTTGAAGTGAGGAAAAAGAAGGAATCGGGAGATCTCTGCATCATGCGTCGTTTTCAGGTGATTTTTAAATAAATTGATTAATTGCTACTCTTACTTTTTCCTCATTATTGTTTTATTTTGTTTGTAGGAATATAAATCCAAAACACCTGATGAGGATGATCGTTCCAGACTTCAAAATATGAAAATAAATGAACTTCGAGCAATGATGAGGTAGAACTAGAAAAAGAAAAGCACATGCTGATATATTTTTGTGATTTGCTTTTTTATTCTAGTTAATGTCTCAGAGTTTCTTTGTAGCATTTAGAATTTGCAATGTAGCCACTTTCCAGGTTATATATTCCGTGACTTGAATTTGGGAGAAAAATATCATTGTGAATTTACACTAAAGAGTCTCATAAGTGCGGGGTTAAAAATTAAAATACAGCAATCCGAGTCCTATGCGGAGCATCTGCACTAGAGTAATTTACGGAGTTACTAACTCTGAAAGAACCAGAATCGATTACTTTGAACTTTGAAGGGCACAGAGTTAATACCCTCCTCACCATAGTCATGTAGCTCATGTTGCGTACTAAGTGCATCAGAATTAAGAAATAAATATGAAGTGACTTAAATATTCTCAACACATTTAATCAATTCTTTTAGTAAATGAGTTGGTTCTTTCTCACAAACAGAGAGTAGTCTGTATGTTAACTTTGATTTATTGCTAATCTCTGTTTTTCATTGAAAACGAAATTAATTTTATAATTATATTTATAATTTTCAAGGGAAGTCGGTATCCCTGTGAAGGGATCTAAACAGGATTTAGTAACAGCTTTAGAATCTTTCTTGAAAACAGATGAGGAAGGTATGTATGTTTTTTATTTGATTTCTACTATGCAAATCTACATATCTCTATGTCAGTTGAACAACCAGGGTCTAAGAATCCATCTTCGAAAAGAAAGGCGGATGATTCATCTTCCAATGATTTTGTGAACGAAATAACTGAAAGTCCTAGGATGCCACAAAAAATAATGGAAAAAATTGAAAAGACATGTATTTTTCTTTTCTTTTTTCATTTTACATTCATATGCATTTTCTTAATTCCGGTTAAAAATACTATTGTATTTTGTGCCATTTTTATAGCTACAAAGATCTCTATTTCTACCACTACCAGGAAATCTTTAAAGACTGAAAAGAAAAGTGTTGTTCCTGTGGAAAGTGAACCTTGGACGATTCTCACACATATGAAGCCAAAGGTGGGATGGGTTGCCTATAATCCTAAAATTATGAGGTCACCACCTCTTGCTGCTGATGTGAAATCTGTTAAAGTAATGTCTTGGAATGTTAATGGCCTGCGTGCATTACTCAAATCGGGACCTTCTCCCGCATTGCAACTTGCACAGAGAGAGGATTTTGATGTGCTGTGTTTGCAAGAAACAAAAATTCAGGTAAGATATAGGTTGTTAGTTACATTTAATTGTTTCTATCATATGTCAAAAGTCTAACATGTCGTTGACTATTTTGTATGTTGTTCAATGATTGATGGCCAGGAAAAAGATGTTGATAAGATCAAGGAAAGTCTGATTAATGGCTATGATAATAGTTTCTGGTCATGCAGCATTTCAAAACTTGGGTATTCTGGGACTGCTATCATATCAAGGGTAGGATCATTTGCAGATACTTTTAATGAAGTAGAATGTACTGTCATTAAAATAATTGTGGATTATTTTTATTTTTTCCATTTTCTCTTTCGTTATCATATGTTTCAAATGAAGTAACTCAATAATAAAAAAAATAAGATGTGTTTTTGTCCATCTCATTGTTCAAATTTTATTTAGTTACGAACTTTTTTTTTAGTGCGTTACACATGACATTGTGTATATAGATTATAGACAAACATCTCTAATTCTCTGTGTACTACATATCTCGAGGATCATACATTCCTATTTGATGGATGAAGAATAGTTGGTGGAAAAAATATGCAATAGAAATTAAAATAGATTTTTTGCAGTTAATTACAAAATGGTATTTTTGTCGGCGATTTTTTTACATATTTTTAAAAAACCTTTTAAATGATTTATTTATCATTTTCTCTGAAGTGATTCTTGAACTAAAATATATTTGCCTACCTTCATGATCTGCGTGTATTTTTTTCTCATATATTTTTATTTCATATGGTATCTTTTTAGTTTTTACTTTTTTTTTTTTTTTTTTTTGAAGCAATTAAATTTCATTAGAATAAGGCTAATGCCAAATTTATAA
>LFYR01000611.1:24259-112050 GCA_001185155.1 Zostera marina | reverse complement strand
GTTACGCGAAGGTACGGAAGACTTGGGATAATAGGAAGGTCTCTAACCCCTAGACCCCCTTCCGACTTGGGAAGGATCATTTGGGCCCACGGGATCCCTTTCCTTCCATCCCATATAAATCTATAAGCCAACCTTCTCACCTTCTTAGCCACAGAATCAGGGATAGCCATACCTTGCGCCCAATAAGTATACTTTCCAGCTATTATCCAGTTAACTAATTGTATTCTCCCTCCATAGGAAAGACATTTCCCACTCTATCTTGCTAGGAGCGCCTTTATAGACTGGATTAGCTTCCAGCACTGTCCAAATGACTTTTTCTTTCCCGTGATTGGTAACCCTAGATATGTTATAGGTAGACTTTTAACCGTATATCCTAAGATATTATGTAAAGATTGATTTTCTGCACATACTTTTGAGAAGGTGGAGGAGTTTTTGCTCGCATTTACTTCCAATCCCGAGAACAATGAGAATTTCTCAAGCACCGCTTTAATTGCATTAAGCGATTTCGGATTTGCCTTTGAAAATATGAGGATATCATCCGCATACATGAGGTGAGATATAGAAGTAGCACCATTCACCTGATAAGTGTCTATTTTTTTGTTCTTTACTCCATTCTGTATCAATCTACTTAGAACATCCATAACCATATCAAATAGAATAGGAGATAGAGGATCACCCTGTCTAATCCCCCTCTGGCTTTTGAAGGGAGGCGTTGGAGTCCCTTCCACCAGCACCAAAAAAGATGCAGAGAATATGCAATTCCAAATCATTTTGCAGAACATAGGAGAAAATCCATACGCTTCAAGAGTGACAATTATAGCCTCCCAACTGACTGTGTCAAAAGCTTTCTTAAGATCTATACTCAAGCAACACCTCTTGGGAGTTCTCTTTCTTCCAAAGCCATGCACCATTTCATCTGCTAGAATAATATTATCCGAGATGAGCCTTCCTTGAATGAAAGCTGCTTGGTTTGGAGAGATGAGTTCACTAGAGACCCTACTGATCCTATCTGCTAATATTTTTGTCATTAGCTTGTAGATCAAATTGACACATGATATCAGCCTGAAATCCGACATATCTGAGGCCGTGTTTGTTTTAGGCACAAGCGTGATGAAAGTATGGTTAGCAGACTTCAACAAAGGTTTGCCTTTAAAAAATTGTCTTACACACTCCATTACTAGGCCTTTAAGATCTCCCCAAATTTTTTTGTAAAATTCCGATGTGAAACCATCTGGCCCAGGGGATTTCCCCGAATTAAAGGAGAACAGTGTAGCCCTTACCTCTTCCTCTAACGGAGCCTGAAGCAGCCACCTATTCATAGTTTCAGAAACCAAGAGTTAAATAACCTAAACGGCTTAGCTCCTTTTTCCACCTGAAATAATGTGATTAGCATAGCTTTGTGGTCACTGGTTCCATTGTGAAATTCCACTCTTGCTTCAGGCCAAGTATCAATCCAAATTTGGTTTGCAAAAGCCCTATCCAACTTTGTTTGAGTAAAATTAGGCCCTGGGGAGTTATTTGTCCAAGTATACTCTCTACCTATTGAATCCAGCTCCAATAACTGAGCTATATCCGTAGCCTGTATAAACTCAGCAGGCCCCCCATGATTATATGCTCCAGATCCTTGCCTTTCCTCAGGTTATCTTATTTCATTAAAATCCCCCCCCACAGGGGAGTTTTTACTTTTTA
Organism: Zostera marina; assembly: GCA_001185155.1. Taxonomy (NCBI): domain Eukaryota; kingdom Viridiplantae; phylum Streptophyta; class Magnoliopsida; order Alismatales; family Zosteraceae; genus Zostera; species Zostera marina. The sequence continues at coordinate 110,361 of LFYR01000611.1, read as the reverse complement.
CATGTTGATCATGATGCCATTCTGCATTCAGTAATTACTTGTTTAGTTGTTTATTACTTCATTATCCACCCCCCATCCACCAGTTGGCTATTGACACTGCTACTTATTAGGTATTATGTATTATTATTGTATTTATGATTTTTCAGATAAAACCTATCTCTGTGAGCTATGGCCTTGGTATCATTGATCATGACAGTGAAGGGAGGCTTCTTACCGTTGAATTTGACAAGTTTTATCTTATATGTGGATACATTCCTAATTCTGGAGATGGATTGAAAAGATTGGTACTCTTCTTATATTTTTTTATAATACCTGTTAAATGGTTGGATTTACCCATTACAATGAGTGAATTTTCTGATCATTGGTTTTGCTTTCTACCAGGATTATAGAATTAACGAATGGGATGCATCGCTTAGCAAACATGTAAAAGTAAGTGCATTTCCCTTGGGACAACATTTCTGGAAAAGATTCTTATTTGTTCTTATCTAGATAACTCTAATCGATAATTCTTGAAATACTTGAATACTTCTTTTCTTTAGTCTCTCATGTTATAATTGGCATAAAATATAACATTATTTTAACAGTCAATAATGTATGGTTAATCCGAAATCGCTTAATGCAATTAAAACGGTGCTTGAGAAATTCTCATTATTCTCGGGATTGGAAGTAAATGCGAGTAAAAGCTCCTCCACCTTCTCAAAAGTATGTGCAGAAAATCAATCTTTACATAATATCTTAGGATATACTGTTAAAAGTCTACCTATAACATATCTAGGGTTACCAATCACGGGAAAGAAAAAGTCATTTGGACAGTGTTGAAAGCTAATCCAGTCTATAGAGGCGCTCCTAGCAAGATGGAGTGGGAAATGTCTTTCCTATGGAGGGAGAATACAATTAGTTAACTGGATTATAGCCGGAAAGTATACTTATTGGGCGCAAGTTATGGCTATCCCTGATTCTGTGGCTAAGAAGGTGAGAAGGTTGGCTTATAGATTTATATGGGATGGAAGGAAAGGGATCCCGTGGGCCCAAATGATCCTTCCCAAGTCGGAAGGGGGTCTAGGGGTTAGAGACCTTCCTATTATCACCACTGCAACCAATATTAAAAGAGCTTCAAAGTACTGGGATAAGAGCGATTCTATTCTGGTAAAATGGATCCAAGATAGGTATATTAAAGGAAAGACGTTTAATGATATACAAATCAGACCTACTGTGGATTCGCATTTTTGGAAAGCTTTTGTTTCAGAAAGAAACCTAGTGGATAAATGTTTGGATTGTAGAGCGAATAGTACGATTATGTGGAGATCTGGTAGTCCGATAAATAAATTGGGGGAAATAGTGGAAAGTATTAGAGATAGAAAGCATAAAGACATGTTAGCTGAGGGAATTTGGTCGAAGATGCCGACAAAATTCTCTATTCTCTTGTGGAGGGTGAAATGGGATCATCTAAACACGTTCAGGAAATTAAGAAATTGGAGAGTACAAGTACCTCCTGCTTGCTTATTGTGTAATCTGGAAGATGAAACTAGGAGTCATCTTTTCTTTAACTGTTCTTATTCCAGATCTCTCTTAATTTCGTTGGCGGAACAGCTGGATTTCGCTTTCTGGAAAATAATGAATATTCCAGTTCCTACCCAATCAAGTCCAGATATTAGATTGGGGGATCTGACGGAAGCAGCACAAAAGATTACGCGCCACTCCCCCCCTTGGGGGTTAATATGGAATGCTATTGGGTGCTTGTCGTGGCATATATGGACGGAAAGAAATAAAAGGTATAGGCAGCACATTAGTAGACTTCCTGAGGTAGTCCTTAAGGAGGTCATTAAAGACATCAGTCTCTCCTTTGATTCAGTGTATTACAAGAAGAGCTGTTGTCACCCTTTGGAGATATCTATGATGGAAGTATGGGAGACCAACCTTCTGAGGCAGCGTATCTAGTTACTGTATAACTAGACTACATAGCTAATGGGAGAGAGTCAATGAGCATTTTGCTCATTTCTTTTTTACTTCTATTTTATTCCTATTCCCTATTTTGTAAACTTGGCATTAGCCTTATTCTAATGAAATTTAATTGCTTCAAAAAAAAAAAAAAAAAAATAATAATAATAATAATGTATGGTTTCTAAATTCTTACTCAAATTGTTTGATTGAATTACTCTGCAATCTTTAGTCACTAGAATGTGTATTTACTCAATCAATGTCTACGATGCACAATATGAAAGCAAAGATCAATGTCTCAGTTTTTTATCAAATCTATTTATCCTTTGCAAAGTACTATACAATATGTTACAGTTTATGCAATAATTGATTTCTCAGTGCCTTGTAGGACTTAGAGAAATTGAAGCCTGTCATTCTTACTGGTGATTTGAACTGTGCCCATGAGGAGATAGATATCCACAATCCTGCTGTAAGAAATCAAAATCTCTTAATTCTCTGAGATATTGTTATTTTAGTTGATAGTCATCTCAATCCTATTATAATCCTTAACAAGTTAGTAACATAATAAAAAATATTTGTGTAGTATATACAAACCGCAATATTTAGTTTTGTTACATATTTACCTACAACGTTAAAAATAATAATATTATCCATATATTCCAGGGAAATCGGAGAAGTGCTGGGTTTACTGATGAAGAAAGACAATCTTTTCACAAAAATTTTCTAGCCAAAGGTCTTGTGGATACATTCAGAAATCAGCATCCTTCTGCAGTTGGTTACACCTATTATGGATATAGATATGGAGCTCGCAAGAATAATAAAGGTATGAGTATCACCCATCTGAATGGTTTGTTTGTTAATTCCCATTAAAACGATGTGTGGCCTGGAGTCTGCAGATTGGAGGTAGTTTGATTTTTATGTTCTAACTAAATAATTACATTGATTGTAGGGTGGAGGCTTGATTACTTCCTTGTTTCAGAGTCGATATCTGACAGAGTCCACGACTCCTACATTCTTCCTGATGTTTCTGGCAGCGACCATTGTCCAATAGGCCTTATTTTAAAGCTTTGATCCACTCGTACTATTTTTTGATGTTGATTTTAACTTGTAATTTTTGGCATCTCATTTAACAACTAACTTTGCCACTTGCCGCTACATCTAAATTCTAAATGTTTAGTGAAAACTACTACTAAGAAAGTTAAAAAAAAAAGTTGATTGATTTGCTAAAATGCATGTACCATTACCATTAGCTAATTGTTTTAGATCAATTATTTGTTGATTATTGATTGAAGATAAATTACTTTAAAAAAGATTCCGTCGTCTGTTTTCTATTTTTACTCTGTTTGGGGTTTATAAAAAAAATGAAATAACAAACTCGTGAGAATTATTCAGGGCAGAGCCCCTATTACATAAATTGAAAATGAAATGGAATCTTTGCTGTAGGACATTAAGCTCGAGCTAACTGTTAGACTTGTAATCTTCTTCCGGGGTGATCAACAATCTCCGGAGAAGCAACCATCCATTTCGTTATTGTTGCAGTTTCTAAAACCGATGCATGAGAGGACTTACTTGAATCTTTCACATGAAAACATAATTTCAATATCGCTTAACATAATCTTTTTTATCACCTGCACCGAAGTGGATTCTTTTTGATGATATCTCCTATTTCTTTCACCCCCACACATGCCAAATGATAAAACCCAGCGACGGAGGGAATGCTTTTTAAACAGTTGCATCTTTTCGATAATTAATATGCCTTTTTTGACTAAGCTCTTCCTCCTCCCACTCGATCAGTTCGATAACTTCACGGCGGTCTTTTTTTTTCTGATCAGCTTTGGCTACCGGAGACGGCGGAGAAGTGGGTCTCTCATCTCCCACAATCGTATCTTCAGCAAGCATGATTTCTTTCTCCTTCTGTTTTATTAGTCCCGGCTAAACCTCCAATTCCTCAAGGCATTCATCGCTCAGATGCCCAAAACATTTGCATACATTACTCCAACCAAGGTTTGGCCATACCAAATCCATTCTTCTTCCAGTGCACGAGAATAGTCTGTTCAAGTTCTAAAAGCTAATTTGAACATGTATTTGCTATCTCAATCTTAATCAGAGCCTAGCTCTGTCTTCCATCTGTACATGATCCATTCGTTGATGTCGCGTTATGTTGCTGGTCACCCATACTTTCTTTTGATTGCGATCAATAGATCAACCTTCCCTCCCGCTTCTTACCTGTTGGACTCGCCGGAGGATGTTGCTGATCAACATTGTTTTCAAAGAAAAGGAAGAACACATCCACGTTTGGTTCTTATTCATATTCCATTTATGAATATCTAAAAATGGTATCGGCAACAACATCAGTGTTCTGAACTTTTTTTTTTTTTTTAATTAAAACTATCGGTGAATATATAAATTTCAAAACAAAAAAAAGAGATGTGATCACGGACGATCCGCCTCACACTCTCCTCGTTAATCCAGTCACGTGATCTTACGATCATTTAGACATTCAACAATCTTTGGGGACTAACTCCATATTTTCTAAAACGATCTATGTGTCATCGTTCTTACGTAGTTGACCTTGGACAATAGAGAGTGTAAAAACCCTGGTGTGCTCCAGACATCTTTTCCTTTTTTTAGGAAAAACTCTGTCATCGCCTTTCGGTCTACTACTCGTAAGTGATTGTTCATATCGTTTCTACTTTAAAAGAAAGGTCGTCTCTTAAGAGATAGGACTCTCTATAGATATGATTTTTGAATCATTCCATTGATACACTTGACTTTCTATGTTTTTTTGGTGAGTCGGAATTCTGTTTGAATTCTAACCCACCGTTAGCCTAAATATTACGGGGTTTTTTTAATACATGTTCCTATCGAAATTAAATTACAAATATATCAACTTGAGACCGGTTGGGGACTTCTAACCCATATTTTCGTTAGTCGTTGCTCTTAGGTCGTTTCTCTAACTTTGTACCTGTTCGCCATGAATGTGATTGCGGTATTCTGATAATTAAATGAACCTTAAATTTCATAAGGTGGCGTGTTTTGGACCTTTAAGGCTTCTTGAACTCAAGACAAAAACTATCTAGATCATTACGAACGGACTCGGGTCTGGCTAATGTGGGTCTGAGCCCGACCCTAGTTTTGGGCTATTTTTAACAACAAAAAACGACTATTTAATTTGAACTTTTGTTTTTGAAAAATAGGGCACCGAGATATGAACCAACATCTATCACGTTACTCACGTATTCACATCTCACTTCACTTTCAGATTCTGAATCTGTCTGTTCTTCGTACCTATCTATGGTGGACGGTTTGAGTAGCGACGGCAGGCGCTACAGCATGATCCAGGAGGAGGAGGCAGAGGAATCTGATGTGGTTGATCTCTCCATAGACTCAGAAAAGTACATGGTGGGTTTCGTGATCGGTAACATCGTTGGTATCCGTCACTATGATGCAAGAATACATCTAAACAAAATGGAATTTGTGGGTCTTGTTCGGGAACCCTTAAATACGTACGATTCAAACGCCGTAAAGGTTGTCAATATGTATGGCTTCCAGATTGGGTACATCGAACGGGGCATCGCTGCAGTCATCGCTCCTATGATCGACTCGTGTTACATAACCGTTGAGGCTATCATCCCCAAAACCCCAGGTAGCCGAAACCCCTACTCGATTGCTTGCCAGATCTACATATTTGCGAGGATGGAAGCAATCGGAAAGGTTAGGATGCTGATAAACGAGGGTGGATTGACGTTGATCCAAGGAGACCAATCAGACGATCATTTGTTTGGAAAATCGGCATTGATTGTGGCCGCGGAAGAGAAAAGTATGGATAAGATTTTTTCTCTGGTAGGGAAAGTTGAGAGTAAGAATGTTCAAGTGGTGGAGGTGGAACCGTCCAAAGATGTGATTGTTACTGACTTATTCTTGCATCAGAAGGAAGCATTGGGATGGTTGATCGGAAGGGAGAACGGCAATGACCTCCCGCCGTTTTGGGAGAAGATGGAAGACTGTCAGTTTATCAATGCATTGACGAATGTTGCTACTTCATCCAGGCCGGCGCAGTTGAGAGGCGGGATTTTTGCCGACGAAATGGGTTTAGGGAAAACCCTGACCTTACTTTCTTTGATTGCAACCAATATGTCAACCACCGCTGCCGCTTCTTGCCTATTGGAGCAGCCGGAGGAAGCTGCCGATCAACGTTGTTCTCAAAGGTCAAAGAAAAGGAAGAACATCGCATCCACATCCGGTTCTTATGAATATCCAAAAGCGATATCGGCAACAACACTGGTCGTTTGCCCTCCTTCAGTGTTTTCGACATGGATCACACAATTGGAACAGCATACGGTTCCCGGAAGCTTGAAACTTTATCTGTATCACGGAGAACGCACACAAAAAGTGTCGGAGCTATTGAAGTACCACATCGTGCTGACAACTTACAGCATTTTATCCATCGAATACACCTCCGAAGATTCTCCCATAAGTAGGATAGAGTGGTTCAGGGTGATTCTGGATGAAGCTCATCTGATAAAGAATTTCGGAGCGCAGCAAACGAAAGCTTGCATCGCTCTGCAATCTGATCGTAGGTGGGTAGTCACAGGAACGCCTATCCAGAACAATCCATTCGACCTCTTCTCCCTTATGGCGTTCCTCAAGTTCGAACCCTTTTCGATAAAGAAATATTGGCATAGCTTTGTTCAAAGGCCACTGGATCAAGGCAACGCGAGTGGGATGTTGCGATTGCAGAAGTTAATTAGAATAATTGCATTGCGGAGAACAAAGGATTCACAAGCTGAAAGGAAGAGTCTGGTCAGACTTCCTTCCAAGACTATTGAAATCTGCTATGTTGAGTTGTCCTCTGAGGAACGTGAGCGATACGAAAAATTTGAAACAGATGCTCGGTCTGTTGTTAGGAATTACATAAATTCCGATACCATAATGTATAACTATTCGACTGTTCTTCTCATAATCTTAAGGCTCAGGCAGATGTGCAACGACATCGCTCTGTGCCCTGCTGATATCAGATCAATGATCCCCGTAGATACTTTTGAAGGTATTATTAATGTTGTTTCAGATGTTTTTTATGTTCTGAAATTTGAATCAGTCTATGTTTTGTGTTGTGTGTGATTATTAGATGCGTCCGATAGACCAGAGTTGTTGAAGAAACTGTTAGCAATGATCGAGGATGGAGAGGATTTCGACTGCGCGATCTGTTTTAACCCACCGGAAAAGACAATTATCACATCATGCACTCACATATTCTGCAAGACTTGCATTATGAAGGCCATGAAGATGAGCAACACACCTCGGTGTCCCCTTTGCCGGCGGTCCATCGGAAAAACAGATATTTTCTTAGCACCGCTGCCACCGCCTGTTGAGGAAGAAAGCAAAATTCTATTTGCAAATAATTCGTTCGATATAAACGCTTTATCCTCAAAAGTATTTACATTGCTGAAAATACTCATGAGAGTGAGGGAACAGAATCCTGCTACAAAATCGGTAGTATTCTCTCAATTTGGAAAGATGCTTGTTCTACTCGAAGATCCATTACGAGCAGCTGGTTTTGTTGTGGCAAAGTTCGATGGAACGATGAACGTGAAAAGGAGGAGCAAAGTTATTAAGGATTTTGGAAGCAATGCCCCAAGAGCACCGACCATACTGCTTGCAAGCTTGAGAGCGGCAGGTGTTGGTATAAACCTCACAGCGGCCTCAAGAGTATACTTTATGGATCCTTGGTGGAACCCATCTGTGGAGGAACAAGCCATGGATCGAGTTCACAGGATCGGGCAACAGAATGAGGTCAAGGTCGTTAGACTTATCGTAAAGGGAAGCATCGAGGAGAAGATACTTGAGTTACAGGAAAAGAAGAAGCAACTGTCAACCAAAGCTTTTACTGGGAAGAGAAAAAATTCCGTCCAGGAAGAAAAACGGACCAGAATTGAAGACCTTCGTACCATCATTGGTTTGTGATTCGTTTTGACTTTAAAAAAAAAACTAAACAGAGTATGAATGTTGGTAAGACTATTCTATAAGTTGTATGTTGGTAAAACTAGGAGTAGGAATGAGTTGAAAAAGTAGAGAGAGGATGTCTATGAATTACAATGCTCTATTGTTTTAGAATAAAAAAAATCAAAATATTACACATTTAAAAAAAAAAATCATTTCTTTCCCTCTCTTTCTCCACCGGTGGTTTGCTCAAACCCACTTCTGGACGTTTGTTCTAAAAGACCGTTGTCTGGACTTTCGCTGTCGTTTTTTTACCTCCAGCCCGTTGTCCAATCCGTCAGATATTGCGATTATGGTATATGCATCGAATTTAAATTTTTTAATAAATCGCGGTAAATAAGAGTAAAATGACGATTAACTTAAAGAAGTTTGTATTTTGTTGAGATAGCTGTAAAAAATATAAGAATTATAATTAATGAAGGTGAAATGAAATAAGACGCGAATTTGGATCGTAAATAAACGTATATATAGTTATTTAATAAACATTGATTCACCAGGTGGTTGAATATCTGGTAATGAAATGGTGAGACTCGAAAAAACACGTTAAAAAAATATCATAAAAATGTAAAGAATTAACCAAATGATACATGCTTATATTTTCAAAAAAAAGGAGAAGAAGACGTGAAAAGAAAAGAAAAAGATGATGTGACAACAGAAAAAAGATATATTTGTGAAAAATAAGTATGAAAAAGAAGGTCGAAAATGAATTAAAAAATAGAAAACAAATACTATGGTAAAGATGCATTGAGATTATAGTCCATAACAAACACTAAAAACAAAAAAACATGTCAAGCAAAAAAAAATTAAAATGAACAATCGAGATTAATAGACAGAAAAATAGACGGTTAAGATGGAATAAACTTTCGTCACTTTGACACAAATTGCTCTATTATTATTTTTTTTTTTTTTACATTAACAGTAGATAATTAGATATGATTTGATTTACGAGTAATTTAATTCCAAGACAGCTAGAATACTAAACACACAGATAGTACAATGATAGATAGATTAGATACATCATACATACACAGATCACATGTCCTCATCTTCCTCACCATGGAAACCTTCTTCATCGTCTTCGTAATCTTCGTCACCTTCAACAGTGGCATCCTGGTATTGTTGATACTCAGAAACAAGGTCGTTCATGTTGCTCTCAGCCTCAGTGAACTCCATCTCATCCATACCCTCTCCAGTGTACCAGTGCAAGAAAGCCTTACGGCGGAACATGGCAGTGAACTGTTCGCTTACTCTATGGAACATCTCTTGTATAGAAGTGGAGTTACCGATGAATGTGGAAGCCATGGAAAGACCGCTTGGGGGAATGTCACAAACACTTGATTTCACATTGTTAGGGATCCATTCCACAAAGTAGGATGAGTTTTTGTTTTGGACATTGATCATCTGTTCGTCAACTTGTTTGGTACTCATCTTGCCACGGAACATGGCAGATGCAGTGAGGTAGCGACCGTGGCGGGGGTCAGCGGCACACATCATGTTCTTGGCATCCCACATCTGTTGAGTCAATTCGGGGACAGTAAGCGCTCTGTATTGCTGGGAGCCACGAGAAGTCAATGGAGCAAATCCCACCATGAAGAAGTGAAGCCTTGGGAAGGGAATCAAATTGACGGCGAGCTTACGGAGATCAGAGTTCAGTTGGCCGGGGAATCTAAGGCAGCATGTCACTCCACTCATGGTGGTGGAGATCAAATGATTCAAATCGCCAACTGCCCATGAACAGAACAATAGAACAAAACGAGTGTAAAAATCATAATGAGTTCAACATTACATAGTGAAAATGACTTACAGCTAGGAGTGGATAGCTTGAGAGTTCGGAAGCAGATATCATAGAGAGCTTCATTGTCCAGAACCATGCATTCGTCAGCATTCTCAACAAGCTGATGGACGGAGAGAGTGGCGTTGTAGGGTTCGACAACGGTGTCGGAAACTTTAGGCGAAGGGAAGACGGAGAATGTAAGCATCATTCTATCAGGATATTCCTCCCTGACTTTGGAAATCAACAACGTCCCCATTCCAGATCCTGTGCCGCCGCCAAGAGAATGGCACACTTGAAACCCTGGTTTCACAGAACAAACCGTATTAAGAAGAAGAAGAAAAAGGACGTAATTTCTTTGTTTCAAAAATGAGAATAGACCTTGAAGGCAATCGCAATTCTCCGCTTCCTTCCTCACGACATCAAGAACAGAGTCGATTAGCTCGGCACCCTCGGTATAGTGACCTTTAGCCCAATTATTCCCAGCACCGGATTGTCCAAAGACGAAGTTGTCAGGACGGAAGATTTGTCCGAAAGGACCGGTCTTGACGCTATCCATAGTACCGGGCTCCAGATCCATCAGAACAGCGCGAGGAACAAATCTTCCACAGGAAGCTTCGGTGTAGTAAACATTAACTCGTTCCAGTTGCAAATCAGAGTTACCGGTGTACTTCCCAGATTGATCGATACCGTGCTCATCGCACACGACTTCCCAGAACTTGGAACCGATTTGGTTACCGCACTGACCTGCCTGGACATGAAGGATCTCTCTCATTTTCCCAAGTTTTCTCTACAAGATTCTGGAAATACATTCAAATCAACAACAGAAACCACACAATAACAAATAACTGAACTTGAGTAGGGAGAGGAGAAGGAGAAAACTTACCAACCAAAGCCCAGATCTGCTGCAACTGCTAGGTTCCGTTCTCATGTGTAGGTGGTTGTTTTTTATAGAAAGGATGGATAAAAAAGCACACACGCACACAGAGAGGATGAGAATAGAAATTATCAAATAGGACAAAACAGATGTGAAAACACAGATGAGCTGGCAGTAATGGAAATCTAGCGGCGATTGAGGAGTACAGGAGGTGGTTGTCTGTCCGTCTGTCTCTGTCTGTAAACTCTGTTTGGAACATTAATTAGATGTTTGAAACCCCCCACTTACTTAAGTCATCAACAATTTCCTCCCTAAAATGTTAAAACCGTTAGTAATTAGTCGATCAATTCAATGATCATTCAGGAATAATAACCACAATCACTTTAGTTGCATGGAAATTAGTAAATGAAACACAGATAATAATTGGAGGGAGATTAAACCAATATAATTCATCTACTTTTTTAAATGCCAAACGATATTACGATATCCAAAAAAGGGGTTAATTGGTTAAGATATCATTATTCTTAATGAACAATGATGAGCTGGATTGGTTGATGAGTTCTTGTCACAATTCACAAACACAGTGATGAAGTTGATGGTTTCAGGTTAAAAATCTATGTAATTTCGGAAGAAGAATATCTGCTTATAGTATGTACCTGTACATAAGTTGATGATATAATTACTTCCTTGAATGGATTACCTGTCATTGCTGTCATTAAAAAAGCATTGGAATGAATGAAGACTGAAAGAGTTGGAAGTAAAAAAAAAAATCTGGCAGCCATGTGATGTTAACTAAACCACTGTGTGTTGTGTCATAGATCATATGCCAATCTTGGTTGTTCTCAGTTTTCGGATCTCTCTATCTAAAATGCATGTGGTCAACATGTGCCTCTCATCGGCGTTCTTTGATTGGATGCATGGCATCATACGATTTGGAACTTGATACTGCAAAGAAAATTCTGGTTCATCACCATTCAATAAATATACTAAAATAACAATAACAAGTCAGAGAATCCACAAAGATGAGCAAATTTTTTATTATATATCACATGTGATTTAGAATGTAGTGTGTTTGCCTTACAACAGTTGATGAGCAATCAGTAAATAATTGGGTCAAGTTTTCATTACATGAACTCAGGAATGAATATAATCAAGCTTTTCTATTAATAATGCTAAATTATTAATCACTCGTTTACTCCAACAAACTTGGATAACCTTGAGACTAAATGTAATTGCATCATTAAACATCAGGGGAAAATGAATATTCATCCAACTATAAACTATCTTCTTTTTTGCAAAAAGTAAATATTTCTCGTTAATTAATAATGAAAGGTAGTGCCCTGAAAATACAAATGTGGCGGATGATAGGGTTGTTTCCCACTCCCATCGACCTTCTCCTATGTGACTTGTGCTCTTAGCAATCAAGTAACTACGAGCTGAGTCTCAAGAGGTTTATCTCCCAAACCTGTATAGTAGTCTTCTCCATCTGAGAACCACAGTCTTTCTTATAGTAATCTGATCTATAGGAAAGGGTGTAATCTCTAATGATGAGTATGAGCTATGAATTATTTTATGAGTTGCAATCTCTTGAGGCTTCAATCTGAACTATAAAGTATCTTATGAGTTATGAAGTACCAGAACGATTTTTGTCAAATTTTCAATTTATTTTCATGACTAATATGCACAAAAATCCAAGAAGTATTCAATTCCTTCACCAAAAAAGTATTCAATTGAAAAAAACAGTTACATTAATACAAAAGTACAACACTATAATAAAACTAGTCGTAATCGCCAGAAATTAAATTAAGAAGAAGTTTGTACCTTGACGGTTGTATCTTTACCAGCCACCTTTTTAATTAAAGCTAAAATATTGGGATTAACTTGAATCACACTGACATTTTACAAGAATAATATACCTCCAGTGAAAGATATTTTATATTTAAGAATTGACTACATGAATTTGTCAAATGTTGCATGCTAGTTCCTATAGAGTTGGCAAGAAACACGAGGATAACAGAATAATTGCTATTGATCTGTTATGACTGATGGCAAACAACAGAAGCACAAGATGAATCGCTATCAATTATCCACAACCCAGCATTTTCAAGCTCTGCTTGTATAGTATTCAGTCCCATTTCAGGATGCCAGAAGACCATCTTCTTCGTATGCAACTCGTTTGCAAAATCAACACCTAATCTGGTACCAAATTTTGTTAAAATATTGCTGAATCCTCTCCCACTGCTGCTTTCCAATAATACATTAGTAACAAATTGCACAAATTTCCATGAGGTTTTTTGGTCAGAAGTAGTGTTTAGAGATTTTGCGGCTGAGAGCATTTTATATATAAACTCATCGGACCAAATGTTCACAGACGATTGAGAGTACCTTGTGAATAACAACTCCACATCCTTTTCTGTAAGGAAATCATAAGACTTTTCTGAAATCTGAGAAAAAGAATCATTGATGGGAATCACATTTCCATCAATCATCAATGTATTGTAACCTAGTTCCATGCACTTCTTTATTGTATAGGCCTTGACCAACAATTCTTTGATCAAGTCTACATTAGAATCTCCAAAACCAGATATCTTGTCGTTTGTTAAACTATTTATAAACTCAGATCCATCTATGATAGGATGTCCCCTCCTAGCCAAATCAAGGAGAAATCTGGAATCAATACCGAGAAAAATGTAGTTCTGAATGTTCAATTTCTCTAGATGACAGAGAAAATTCATTGCGACACTTTCAGATGTTCTGTATAAGCTAAACAGTAGGACAGTTTTTTCTTTTTGAAAAGTGCGAAGAATAGATTCAAGTCCATTGAAGCTCCGCACAATCCTTTCAGGAAACACTTGCCTAAAGCAGAAATCATACCATTTTAGCTTTTTTAGTGGTTGTAGTTCCCAAATATTGAAATCAAGAAATTTTTCATCTAACAAAGTGGAATCTGGACCTGCTGATTTCCCATAATTCTCACCAGCATCCCTGTGAGACACACTAAGGGCTCTTTCATCTTTGAAGTTCGTGTAAATATTGTAATAACCACGAGAATGTATAAATTTAATGAACCATGGTGTCCATATTTTCTCACCTAACTTTTTGTACCAACGATTTGTCACCTGCCAAAAAAATAATGTTAGATTACGAAATTATCACGCATTGCAATACCCAGACGAACTATTCAACATATTCATCCATCAGAAATGCATTATGCCCATTATACACATGTTGAAAGCTGGGAGTAGGTATAAAATATTGCCACAATAGAAGTGAATTAGTAATTGAAGAACGAAGATGATACACATCATAGGAATCTAGGAATATTAAGAGAATTGCCTATTTGATAGCTAATACTTAATAATATGAAAGTATGCTAATATTTATACAAATGTGCATATACATTCAATGCTTATATGTAACATGATAAAAATTACCATGCCTTGCAGAATTGGTTTTATGCCTTTGGATTTGTGAACGTCATACCACAAACGAAATTCTTTCCAAGGTTTAGGAAAGAGAAGTTGCCCCCAAGTGCCAACCAACTGATACAAAAAGAGATGTTCATCACCATCAAGTTGAATTTTGTTACCATGTTTACCTGTTATCAACGATTGAATAAATATGTTAAAATTGAAGAAGCAGGTGACTAACTTTACGAGAGTGAAATACCAAGTTCTTAAACATTTCAATTACATGCACGAGTTTTAAAATCAATAAATTATGCAGAACAGTGTGTGTAGATAATTCTATGTCTCATGTCACCCTATATTACAGTATTGCCTATACTTGAGTTTTGCTTTAATGTGATCAAATATCAAACAAAATGGAAACCATGTATTGCTCATCCAATAACCTAATGAGTAGCCAGTAGTAGTCTACTGTGGAGGTGAAATTGCAAATTCTCAAATATTTCAGATACATGTATGACGCATGACAGCATGAGTTTTATATATTGTGAGTCAATGACTTCTGCTATCCCAATATTATATGTGAAGCATTGAAAAATATTGAAGAATAAAAAACAACCAATTTTTATTTATTTCCATAACCAATTAGAACAATTAAACACATAGCTTAGAGATATATGTAATCAAAATAAAACTCAAGGAAAGTGGGTATTTCTAACAAAAAAATTAACCATCGATTTTAAGGAGACACTAAGAAAGATTTGCTATTTGCTTTTATTATACTATAAATTCAATCAGCATTTTTGAAGTGGCCGTTCCTACTTCAAGTGGGGTTCCTAAGACCTTGGCCCGATCGGAGCGTCTAAAAAGAGAAAAATAGAATCATTAAGGTTTAGATTAGGTTCCAGCCAGATCCATGCCTGCCTCAGACGCCCTTACAATTTTGGACATATTTTCAACACTGTTCCAGCACCAAAGCGGTGCTTAAACATTCAGAGAGCAAGTCACCGGTCGACAAATTGCAAGTTTATATAAAAGTTTCATGTGGATAACAGAAATAAAAGCTTTGTGACATTACCTTTTCAATTCTTAAACCAACAAGAATTGAATGCATATTGCATTTTAATTATGCATATGCTTTCTTTTGGAAAAATTTCCATTATATAAAACCTAAATCTGTTTGGACAACGACGACAAATATTTCAGGGACAACTTTAACTTAAATATAAACAAGAACAAAAAGAAAAGATGAGTATATTGGCAGGAAAAAAATAGCAGAAAGCTCACCAGGAACAAACCTCGGCCTCTGCAACGACGCTCCATAAATAGAGGGGTTAAAACCCTCACTACTCCCATAATAATACTTCCCAATCAAACCCTTGAGAAATCTGTAATAAAACTTGGACACTTCGAGATCATCCTCCACTATAAACGCAAAATCATCATCCGAAATCGGCCACCATGCTTCAAGCCACTGCGCCTGAAGCCCTGCATTGCTCGTCCTGTAATGAACAATCTTCTCCCCGTGCTCCCAGCGAAACCGATCCAGAAACTCCAAGATCCGACGAGACTCATCCAGCTTCGAGTCGATCAGATCGGAGTTGTTACGGAAGTGATCGACGAAAACGTGGAGATTGACACGGTCGTCCGCGTCATAATCGGCGAGGTCAAGGGACTGGAGGCAGCGGCGCAGGGAAGGAAGACGGTCATATGTGAGGAGTTTGATTGTGAAAGTGAAAGTTGATGGGAAAAGATGGTTAGGGAGAGTTCGGTGTGTATCGGAGAAAGAGAGGACATCGTCGTTGGTGTGGCGAAAGGTTAGGATGATGACGACGGTGGAGACGAAGAAGATGATCAGAGTGAGGAGAGTGAGAGGAATTGTTCTCCGTTTGAGATACATTGGACAACCGACGGTCGACGGATCTCAATCTCTTTATTTTTTTTGTTACCTTGGCTCTATTTCACATTTTCACTACTTCAGGAGTTCAGAAGTTAAGTTTTTTTTAATTGGCCATCGCATTAAATAAAATTGAAGGTACAGAATACAATTATACAAGTTCTTAGCTTAAACAGTAAATTATATTAAAAAGAAGATTGGAATTGGGCAGATGCTGTAAGGATTTGCACCGTCCAACTTCGAATCACTTGTGCCTCAACTACATTCTTGTGGGATTTCTTGAAATTTTCAGCTGTAAATAGTGTCTCTATATAATGGAGCAGTCTTATCTTCACCACAATCGGTTGGGTCGGGTTGGCCCAAAAGAGAGAAGGGAAGATCTAGCTTAGTAGAAAAATATATAAATACTCTTAGAGGTTGAACATAGAAAAGAAAAAAAACATTTACAACAGAGTAGATATTGACGTTCAAAAAAAACATTTACCAAACGATTAACGTTCAAATATTTATATCCAACATTGGTTACCAAATATTTTTGGTACCATTTTTTTGACATTATGGATGAATTAGGCAATTGATATTTTTATGTCTCAAATTAAGCAATCAAGAGGGAAAAAATTGCAAACACAGTAGAGGTTGGTGAAAAACACGATTGCAAAAATAACTTCTGATCGAATTTCAAGTATTTGCGTTTACAAAGGTCAATCGTCAAAAATCTATTTTTCTTCAGTGCAAAGATTTTAATGAGACTTTTTAAACTAATGACCATTAAGTTGGATAAATTAAGCCCCCAACTGCCCAAGTGTAATAACCTTTAATAATAATTTATTTTGATGTATATATATATATTATGCCCCTTATTTCATGTGTCTAGGGGAGAGTCTCTCCCTCTTGAAGCCCTCAATGTTGAGATGATTTGACTTAATAACAAGACCTGATCCATTTACATCTCTAGGTTACCTCAACTGATTTCATGAGCTTTTAATCCGAATCCATCATGTCTATCAGTTAATGGTTGTATTTGTTGCTTGGTTTATGGCTTATAAATATTTTACCCTTCCATCATTCCATGCAGTTTTGTTTCATATCAGATAATTCACTGTATTAAAATTTTAAACTAAATAAATCATAGATTTGTGGTCCATCAGTCCATGGATGTATTAAAAAGATTTAAAGCTGAAAACCAATATATAGAAAACCGAATTTATGAAATATAATTATTCAATATAATATGATAACTAATAACCATCGATACTCTATCTGATACCAATCTAATATCAATGGTAACAAATGAGAAAGATTGAAAAAACTTAACGAAACAATGATTCTACAACTATATAGTATGAAAAAGCAAGAGGGAAATGAGATTATTAATAAATACTCTGAAAATATAAGAATGAAGACATACCAATATACCATGGTAGTATGGCACTGGAGACCAAAGAGAGTCTGAGATCAACTAAGGCACAACCAGATAATAAATAATTAGAATGTGTTGGGAAATTTGGTAAATAATTATATCACAATGCAAAACATGTATCTCTATTTTCTTAAATCTAGTTAACTAATATTGCTACTAATCTCTGCTCCAAATCAATCAAGGATGAAATAGAATGTGCATGAATAGAACCCAACAGGGAAGATGAACGACAAGCAAATACAGATATGTTGCACTGTTCCATTCCCACAGAGATTGTGTCCATTCCCAAAAGTTACCAATGCAAATACCCTCAAATTCCGTCGACAATGATTCAAAAATCAGCATTGCAAATAGTGGGAAGCCAATAATCATAAATAACAGGTTACAACATGTCAGCAGGACTGGTTTGGAACACCTTAACGGTTGAGCAATCAGGCACATAGGAACAAGAAACAATGACCCGATCTGAACAGTGGCAAAATTGATGATAGACATGAGGCTTAAACCAATTGAGGTAGCAGAGATCATAACTGCTTTTAGGAGTAGCCATTTGTGTTGTGGGTTAGAATGCTGATAAGGACTTCCTAGAACCATGTAAAAGAATAAAGCAGTGATGGTTGAATTTGAAATCCAAATCAGCATACTCATTGTGGAGGTTAAATTGGGCAACTGCGATATAAAATGAGGCATTAACAAGACAATTATTGCCCAGATATGAACTGTAAAGACCACTTTTGCGGCACCTATCCACTGCCATGATGCAGGTGAATTTGATGTTTTTTCAGTAACAGTAGACTCACCATGATCCTCTGAAGTGAACTTACCAGAAAAAAGAGCTGACGCGACTATGGGAAGTGGAGCAGCAAGGAGAGCAAAACCGATCATATAGACCCCAACTGAAATAAATTTGTCGGGAGAAGTAAAGAAGTAAAGGAAGAATGACTGGTGAAACTTCTCAAGGAGGTTATTAACTGAGCGTATGACTCCTTCAATCAACCTGCATTTAATGATTCAGATAATATCTTCAAGATGTACGGAAAAAAAATAGCTTTGGAAGCAAGTAAGCAACAGCAAAAAGTATTTTAGTTTAAATAGAGCCAGCAGTTGCAGACCCATTTGATTAAAATTCTTAAAGTTGCTCAGATAAATGTTTTAATGAAATAAAGAGCGGAGAAGTATATTTGAACAATTATTTTACAGAAAGACTATATTTGTAGGGTTTCGTCGAACAATAATGTGGTTGGGATAGACTACTTCAAGTCTTCAATTTATATTATGATCCATCGTTAGAAAAGTGGAGGAAATTAAATATGAGGTTAAATCAGCTAAGGATTTTAATATGATATGAATGTATCGTGAGAATCTCGCCAGAGCTTCTCCGATGATGTAAAGATTTGCCAAGTTTGTGTCAACAAATCAAGAATATCAGAAATAACATAATAACAACAATAAAAAAACAATAATTGTTTTAAGTAAAAAAAACTTTTGAAAACTTAAAAAGTAAAAACACATTTTCAATCAACAAGTTTTTTTTTTTTTTACTGAACAGCACTAGATTGGTAAATCGATAAATGAGATTAATTTACCTTATTTGACTAGGATTCTGGTCCTATTTATTTAAAAAAACATAAAAAAACAGTAGAAAACTAACACTGGGAAATAATTAGATGCTAAAGTACAGGAGAATTTGTAAGGTCGTTTAAAGGTGATCAATGGTTCAATACATGTGAAATGGAAATATAAAGAAAAATAGTAGAATACTAGAATTTACGTTTACACTTTACAGTACAGGCGGACAGGACGGAGTTGCTCTGTGCCGCCTCAAAAATAGGACTAGATGGGCAGGTCAGACAGTGGGAAAGATCAAATTTAAAAAGCAAATATGAACTTTATGTGACCGCATACCCCACCCTGAAATAATAGAGGGCAGCAGGCCAAAAATGGCTCTAACCAAAATTCATCAAGGCAGGTCCAGGGCGTCCTGACCCCATTCTCGCCCCGACCTATAGTTGTATTTACCTCGGTCAGAAATTAACTAAGTAGAACAAACCATTAATCAACCCATGACCAATGTAAACAAGATGTCCGGACAGTGGGTAAAACCAAAAATAATACAAAGAATGATAAATTGAAAGATTGACTATTAACCTGCCACTGTTGATAATGGTTAATGAGTGACTAAGGTCCTTTTGAAAAGGAAAACTGGGAGAGAACTCCAAAGTAATTGCATCAACTTGGTAGTCTCGAAAAGCGCCATGGGAACCAGTAGGAACACCAAGAGCCTGTAACAGTGAGTTTAAATTAATGTATTAGTTACTTGACATGGAATACCCTCATCTATGAAATAAAATCTCATCTAATAAAAGAGGCAAAAAAGTGAAAAAAACTGACTTACCTGGGTATACATTGAACTCGCTAGTGTAGCAGATCCTTCAACATAATCTGCAGAAGAGATGCCAAACTTCCATTTGGGATTTAAATATCCTACCATTTCACTTAGAATCTCCAATGTCTTCCCAATAGTCTTGAGAAAGACCGAGCTAAGTAAAGAACGTATTATTCCAACCTTTACATGAAAAGATTGTCTTTGAACAGCCAAATAATAGACTATGTTGACAAGGTCTAAATTTGGCATTTGTCCATTAGAAGCCTCTGAATAGATCTTAAGACTATCTCTTTCGTTGGTTTGCTTCTGATCAGTGACCTTAAGAACAAGACCAGCAGCCATTGTTCCAGCACGTCTAAAATCATCACTTCCTCTATCTCCACCATTTTTGCAATTGTGTGCCATATTCTTGTCAATACACATTTTATATGTGTCGCTATCAACTTTCACAGCTTCACTCAGAAAACTGGGATTGTGGTATTCTCTTAACCAAGCATCTACCGAAACATATTCTCCGTATCTTGAATCTGAAGCTACCCACACAATATCCTTGGCCAGCCAAGTGGCTTGACTAAGAAGGGAAAAAACTGAATAAGCAAGTCCTAATGACACTGCATCATCAAGTACTAGTTTTTGTGAATTGTATGGACTAACCATTACAATAGATTCTTTTCCATCCCCACGAGGAGCTCGTATGATACCAACTGTGTTAATCCCTAAGGCTGTAGTGCTCCCATTACCATGCACCGATCCACTAGTGTGGATAGAAGAGAAGAAATGAAATGGATGAAACTGCTTTGTTTCCTCTTTGAACTTGTGGTAATAAACTTCAGCACCCAAATGAGACATGTACTGTGCTATCAACCTTGGAGTTTCTCTGTATAAGAAAATGAGATTAAAATGAACTTATCCTGACCTCATCAATATGGTGATAAAGAAAATTAAATCAATGCATACAATTCCTTCCCAGTAGAGTAAATCTGGTCTGTTATAGCCTTGACCAATTTATCTGCTTCCATTACATGCTTCTGAGAAAACATTGGATTTGCAGAGCCTGCAAAAGACCATTCTTATAAATAAATAAAAACTCTTTAAGAAAATATGCATGTAATTGAACAACATGAATGAGATTTTTTTGCAAGAAGTAAATATTTTCATTAATAAAATGAAGAGTCATGTCCCTAATTACGATATGAAAGAGAACTGATAAAATAAGGGAGATGGGTTGAGACCCATCGACTCTCTCCTATGTAGCAATTACACAAAATGATCCAGTAACTAAGTGATTTGCCTCGGAAGGCTAGTCCCCCAAACCTGTATAGTAGTCTTTTCCAATTGTGAACCACAGTTCTTATAGATTTCAGGTCTAAAAGATAACCTGGAGTTCTTGATTATTCTTTGAACAGAGCTTTTGGTGATCTTAAGGTATGTTGTTTCAGCCTTCTGTTCCTCTCAAACCAGATGTGCCAAAGTCAGTCCTCCTAAGACATTTTAATGCACCTCCATGGAAGAGAGTGGTGAGTAAACTTCTGAAAAACTTTATTTTCATGTCAGGGTTGGTGAGGGACAGTTAGAGATTTTCCGGATAGCCTGGCTTAAGAAACCAGAGACCTCAATTAGGAGAAATCTAGAGTATTCACAGTTGAAGAATTAAGTGACTAATGAACTCATCTCCTCTTCCACAGAGGAAGCAGGTGTTTTGAATTTGGACCCCCATGCATTAAGCATCAGTAAAGTTTTAACTTGCTGATTTTTAAATCTTCACGAGATGATGGAGTACTTGGTTCGTTGGTTGGCATATGTAACCAGATCCCAATGGTAAGAGGGTCCTCGTGATTTTTGGTTCTTATAACCTCAATATTTTTTTTTTTTGAAGCAGTTAAATTTTTCATTTATAACCTCGATGATTGCACCCATGCATTAAGGTTAAGCATCAGTAAAGTTTTAACTTGCTGATTTTTAAATCTCCACGAGATGATGGGGTATTTGGTTGGCATATGTGACCGGATCTCAATAGCAAGAGGGTCCCTTTAATTTTTGGTTCTTATAGTCTCAATAATTGACCCTAAATTTCTCTTCCCTCTCCCCCAGTGTTCCAGATGATTGCATTACAGTTCCACTTGAGGACATAATTTCCTTCCATTGGATAGAGGCCATAATTTTTTTTCCACTTAACTCCAAGCCCTCCTTTATTCTTAGGAAGAACCATTTTTTACCAGGGTATTCCTTTTCTGTCATCCCAAATAAATTGATATGCTAACTTTTTGACCTCTTGTGGACTGAAACAGGGAGACATATTCCCTGGGACCAATATGTATATTTCTCAGCAATGATCAAATTAACTAGCTGGATTCTTCCACTATATGAGAGGCACTTGACCCTCCATCTTGAAGGCATGTCTTCAATGAGTTGTATAAGTTTCCAGCATTGACTATTTAATTACATTCTGACCTCAACAAAGATTGCAAGAACCAACAAAATGAAGTTGAATGCTGATATCTTCCTTATTACTTTCTTTCCTAATCTACAATTAACCTACTCTGTTGCAAATCTGCTAATTACTAAATCATCATAGAAAGTAAGCACCAGAATTGATGACTTCCTTCTTAAATAAGTGTCCTCCTTCTGCTAATATCTAAAAAGCAAAGCACAGTCATGTGTGCAAAGAAAATGAAAGACATAAAAACTACAAGACCCCAATTTCCTCTACCGTCTGCTAAAATTGCCCTCTTTCTACAATCTCATTACAAAGTTCCATTAATAGAATTCCTGATCCCCAGATTAAAACTTTCATTCAAATGCCAATCCCAGCATTAGAGTTCCCGATAATATCCACAAATATAAACAAGAATCCCAGAAACACATCATATGCATAACAAAAACAATAAGTTAAAACCTGGCATGAGAGCATTTTCTGAAATGTAAGTCTTTTTAGCAAGGACTGGAAGAAGGAACAGCACGACGATCCCTGCGGCACAAGAAATAACACTGTAGATGGAAACCAAACATCGAATTTGATGAGATCTAAGGTGAAAGGAGAGAAAAATAAATGGATTATTGTTACGACCTTGCTAGAACACTGTGAGAGATCAAGAACTCGCCGAGACGAATTATGAGACGAGCTTTCCTCCTCTCCATCGATTTCATCTTTCTGCCTCCATTCTCCTCCTCCGATTCTTCCATGGCAAAACTGTCAAATAGAACAGAAGGATCGATTGACATTAAAAAACGATTTCACCAAATGAAAAACAAAAGGAAGAACGACATCACACAGTCGACTGACATATGGAATCTAGTGAAGAAATTAAAAGATCAGAAATAGATGATCTTCAGTCCTCACCAACAGTCGAATGTCAGCGGCGGCGGTTACTTGTGATTTCCCAAATAAGATCTGAACTATTTTCTGAAGCTGAAAATCGAAAACTATAATTTAAGCGATGTTAAAGGTTTAAAACTTTAAATACACATTAGTCATATATGTTTTTTTGGAAGCATACTCATATTAGTCATATATGTATGTTTAGCCCATTTACAGCCCTACTCATATAGTCATATATGTTTTTTTTCATCATAATTTACCTTAAAAATTAAAATATGTTATATTATAATTTATCTTGATTCTTTATTAAATTGAGTGTATTTGATGAAAAAAATCTTTCAAAAAAAATTCTCACCTCTCCTAAAGGCTGATGGGAAATCCTAAGACTGATCATAGTCACTATTAAAGTTGTTGAAAATTTAGAATTTGAATTTTAATGTATGTATGTATTTTAATTTTATTTACTTATATACCATTTAACTTATCAAAAAAAAATTAAGACCTATAAAGTTGCATACACTACTGTGACAAAGTTAACCACAGGGATCGAAAACCTGTCTATCAACTATGCAAGTGTTTGGAGCAGAGATGGTAAAGAGGAGAAGAATTAAGCACTTGTGTTTAGGGTTGAGATTCTCCGTAAGTCTGTCAATGAATATCCGAAATTCGAATAGGCCTAAACGAATTTGGATAATCGAATTCGGATACTGAAAATACTATCCGACACTAATCGAATTCGGATACCTCTAATCGAATTCGATAATTATCCGAATTCGAATAAATATTAAATATATAATGATTTTATAATTTTAACCTTCTCTAATATAATATTGTAATATAATCTATATGTAAATATTAAATATCTTAGACCATATTAACAATAAATATTAAACAACAATAAATCATTCTCAAATAATAAAAATATCAAATCCCTAATAAACCATTTTTATTTTGTTATTTCATATTTTCCATTCCCCCCTTTCTTAAAAGTAACTAGGGTTTGCTCATTCTCATCTTAGTAACGGGTAAGCTTTTTCATTTTTCTTTCATCTTCCTTTCACGCAAGAGAATTAAAGACATTTTGTTAACATGTGATTATATCGGATAAAATGGATGTACAATAGTTGATAAATAAGAGTAAGAAGAAAAAAAGATAAAATTATGATTCGTGATATGACTGATTTCATAACATGCGAAAAAGTTGTTGTAGGTAACTATTACGTGGTAAAAAAACACATGGGATGGGGATAAAATGACATATCAATAAGGAATTAAGAAGATAAAATATTGAAAAGTGACGCACTAAAATGATATTCGGTGCCTTGACTGCATACTGAACTATTTGAAAATGAAAAGAATATTAATAAAAGAACAGAGTAGCCTAAATCAAAACGATCTGTTGATTTAAAAAGAAAATACAAAGGGAAAAACAACAATTAATCAAAGCAAAAACAAACAAGACAATCTAAAACACTGACACATAAATATAAAAATGAAGAACTAATATATTAAGAGTAAATCACTATTGTACTTGAATGATCAGAAATTTAGAATAATTTAAAATGTAGAAGATCGACGAAAATCCCAAAATAATCTTATCAACGAGAAGAACCAATAGCCGAGGAACGGAAGATGAAAAACGAGAAACGACACCAACGAAAAGAAAAACTAACACTGATAGAGACGACCAAAAAGACCGACCGATAATGTCTGATTCAAAATGGACATAAACCCATGAACACAAAGACGACTTGAGCAGCCAAACAGAAGAACGAACTAAACTAAAAAGTCGACGATCGCAGAAGTAAACGGCAGAAAGATACAACCGAACGACAAAGAAACATAATCGGAGAAACCAACTACAACATAGTTAGGGAAGACGTTCTGATTCTCCAAGAGTAAAGAAGTGTTTGAGACAGAGAGAAAAAATAAGAGGGAAGACGACGGTCGAAGAAAAACTATGTAATAATGATCAGGAGGTTGAAGGGGGAAGAAAGTTGAAGGTTAGGAAGGGTTAGGATAGTAGAAGGGTTTTGAAGTTCGGACGGTGAAGAAGGTCGGAAGTGTGAGGCCAGTAGGAGGTAGAAGAGGTTCTAAGGGAGTACAAGGAAGGAGGAAGAAGACGATGTCTTTGTTTGATTGTAAAAAATGTGATTTAATAAGTCAGGTTAAATAGAAAGTTATGTAGCTAGGATGAAATGATTGATTTTGCAATCTAGGTAGGCATGCAGCAGGTTTGAATAGAGATGTTAGGTAATTAGTAATAAAGGCTATATGTTCTTTTCATTTAATTAAGGTTGTTAATGAGGTTCGCAAATTCGTAACTGATGTCCGAATATTTAAAATATATCCATAAAAAAATTATATTTAACGATTATACAATTATACTCCAATATGGTCTTGCAAAGTCCGACTAGTTTGCATCCCTATGACTAGGTATGAAATTGGGCTTTCAGTTTGGACTTCGGGTCTTGAGATTAAATAATTCTAATAAAGTTTAATACTGGTCTTTTATATATTAAAAAATGATTGGGATTTTCATATCTTGCTTTTTTTTTTAAATCAAATAAAATCTTACTTAAAAAAAATAAAAAATAAAATCTTACTTAAAAAATCTTGCTTAAAAAAAAAATCATATCAAATCTTGCTATTGCTAAATAAGGAATAAAGATATTACTTATTAATATTATATAAGGATTTTGATAATCATTCATTCTCCATCCTCTTAGATTTTTATTAACCAGTATTATTTATCATCAATGGCGCAGATTGAAATAACACTGGTAATTTTCATTGCCATGTTGATATCTTTGTCTTCCAATTCTGCAAATAGATTTCAATTTCCGATGAAAGACGTAGATCCTGATTGTAAGCACCCAAGTGCCACTTTTCATGGTGCTTGTTTCTCACATGGTAGTTGCTTCCAACACTGTAAGGATGAAGGCAGAATATCAGGCGCATGTGGTTCTACAATGGGAATCATGTGTTGTTGCGTTATATAAGTTCAAATGTTGTATGCTGATTGCATCTTTGAAATGATTTGTGAAATACTGGTGTGTCAAGTGTAAATTAAAAGTTACATCCAAAGTAACCATTTAGCATTATATCACTCCAGCAAAATTTATTTAATTTCTGTGCTCATTCATATATATGTTCAGTGTGATTGAGATTTGAGGGAATCAATGTGACTAAAAGTCTAAAACTCAAGAAATGGAGAGTTATTATTCCTTAGCTTCTTATAATGAAGACGTGTGTATCTAGATAAAGCTCATCTTTGCCAGCAAAAGTAGCTATTTTAGAGTATATCGCTCAGGGTTTCATGTGACAGTTTTGAAACAAATGGGATCGGGTGTTCTGAAGAAGAGAAGATGTCTCTTCGTTCGACGCATCTCGTACCCTGAGCTCTTTGATCTCTTCTTGCCATTTCTCCATCTGTTCGGTATGGATTCTGCAAGTGGAGAAAAAAAGATGGAAATAAAATTTTGAAATCATTAACAAAAAAAAGAATTTATGAAGAAACACCCACTCGATCAGATGTTCCTCAAACTTCACACTTAACTCTTGAAACATAGTCTTTCCCGTTTCCAAAGTCTCTGAAACCTGTATGGGACAGACAGTATATATGATGAAACTATGATGGCAAAAAAATGATAAAAGAGCAAAAAAAGATTAGAAACACGCAATAATGAATTGTTTCATTACCTGTTGTGTGAACCGATCGATCTTTTCAAGGATGAAATTGATGTGCATCTCAATATCTTCTGAATTGTTTAAACAACTTTCTGTTTCTTTTCCCATTTCAGTTTCGGGTCCATCAACTTTGCCCTTCAATGTAAAATCATTTCAAAAATAAGCAATGGAGAAAAAATAAGTTTACTGTTGAAACTATCTGCTTCTTCATTACCTTGATCCCATCGTCTTCCATTCCAATTCCCAGACAAACTGCAGATATTTCAAAATAACAATAATAGAGTCACCATATTCTACCAAGCCAGACAATTTATGTGTAATCGACTAATCAAGCCAAAAATTAAACAACCATAAAATTATTTGATCAAAGGTCCAAAGATAGGAGGCTTAACTAATAATTCGACATTATTTAATTTCAGGGATGCCTTTGTTTCATGTGAAGTTTTATGTGTTATGCATAAATCGATCTATATTTAATCACATTGCATCTGGCATTCTGGCCTCATGATACTTTCCAATTTTCTCATTCGCGCTTTCATAGACAATAATTGTCGGATCTAGTAGCAGCATTGTGGACACGCTCATGGAAAGATAACTAGTACTACTTATTCAGCTTAAAAAGAATAAAAACTGACCGATCATTCGAACAACACAGATTGACAGAATAAACGATAAAAGACCGAAGAACTAGATTGTGATATGAAACAACAAAGCCCGATCCACTCTTGATTTTCAAATCAAACCGAAACAACAAAACAGTTGATAAATAACGAAATCCACATCGTACTGAATCAATCGCAGGAATCAGGATTGCAAACATGAAAAAGAGTTTGGGAGAAAAAAATCACCTCTGAGAAGGATGGAGATGCAAATCGACGAAACTTCGATTCTCCGGTGGGGATGTATGGCGGGAACAGACACTGGCTGTCGCACTGATGAGTGGAAATGTGGAATATGAGATTTATGATCGTCGTAATAAACGGTTTTTTTAAATGACCGATGACCCGAATTGAGTCCGAAATAAATTTTAATAAAAGATGAATAGTAAATTGCATCAATATCCAATTAATGAGAGTATAAAAAAGAGAATCTGTAAATCTGTTTTCTGGATGTAATTTTTAGAATATTTATGGTTTAAAGAAAAATACCCAAAATTAAATCCAGTCGTCCGTCGTCAATCCCAAATCTAATTTATCAACCCCTTTCTTTCCCGTCAATTTCTAAAATCCCAATCTACAGTCGGACATTGCAGCCTTTGCCAAAGCTTCTCGCCGGAAGTCTCCAAGACCGGCCCAGTCATCCCTGTCCTTCTAGACTTCTTCTGATCCGCCTGCTCGCAGCTTTCGCAAATAACTACTAGCGTGTTTTTTTTACCGAGTCACATTCTCTCATTCAGGTTACGGGTTTACATTACTGGAGGACTGTTCGATTTTTGTGATTTATATAGAGTTTTTATTTTCAGGATAAGCGTCGGTTGCTTCTTGATTCGATTTTTCCTCTTGTTGTGGTTATTTTTTTTCTTGTAGGTTTATATCTAATTTGAAGTCACGAGAAAATGGCAATGGTGAGAAATAGTTTGAAAAGCTTGTTGTTTGGCGGAATCGGGAGGCATTCGGTGGATTATTCCCAATCGTTCTCGACTAAGTCCAATCCCTATGTCGGTAGGTAGCTGTTGTATTTTGCTTTGTTTTGTCTATGTTCTGCTTCCATCTTCCTCGTTGAATACAAACTTCAAAATGTCTCTAAATTGACAGTGAAGGTGGGTATTCCAGAATTTCTGAAAGCCGTGGGAAATGGGGTAGAAACCCACATGGAGAAATTGGAGAAGGAGGTGGGTGATTTCCAGAAGTTACTTATAACGAGAACTCTCCGTCTTAAATCAATGGGTATTCCTTGCAAACATGTACTCGATCATCCCGTCTCCCTCTTTTCTTCATCTTTTGATTTGATTTCTTGGTTTCATGGATGATAATACTGTTTTGGGTTAATGTTGCAGAGGAAGCTGATTCTTCGACATACCCACAAGTACCGACTTGGGCTTTGGAGGCCTCGAGCTGATGCTCAGACCAAATCTGCTTAATTCCGCATTCCCGCTCTACTTTTGCAATCATCCATCCCTAGCACTGTTTGTTATTTCTTTATGTTTGACTGATTCAAATTTCGAAATAAATCTCTAAAAAAACCCGGAACATTGTAGCCTTGCAGGATTATAAAACAAAAAAAATACAGTTTGCATTTGGAATTACAGTTTGCATTGTAGGAGACCAGAATAGTCTACGTGTTTTTTTGATGATGATCATTGTTTATCATTAGCATTCAAAACAGCAATACCACCGTACTTCCTTTTGCAGTAGCCTTTGCTAGATTATGAGAGCATGTGAGCGCCAATGGGGTCTCCAAGTAATTTGTCGAAATGTTTTGATTTGAATTGTTTTTATTTATCATAATTTAAATGTTCATATTTATTTTATTTAATATTTTAAATTTTTACAAAAGAAAAATTTAACAATCGAATTAATAATCAAAGAATTAGAGTTGAAAAAATCAATTCGATTTTTAAAAGAAAAGAAAAAATCAGAAATCATGAATTGTAGATACTATAGCATATTTGCATTATGCCAAAAAAAACAATGTTATCCCCAAACGCAAAATTCCAGGATCCGTCAACCATAGGCATCAATCATCGTTTCAAGATCTACTAGGCTAATGGGGTAGAAACCAATGTTATCAATCATCGATTCAGATGATGTTTTCATATTTTTGAACAAAAAAATCATAATTATTTTCGACAATCATTTCAACCCAAATCATTCGATTTCGAATTTATTTATTAACATGTCATTTCGTCTTGCTGGTCTGAATTGTTTGTTTTCATTTCCAGTCCGATAATCTTGGATATTCTTGGATCCTCGAGTTCTCTCTTCGATGTCTTGCCTCTTTCTTTTTCCGTAGAAATGAAGTAGAGATGATTCAACCAACGTCCAATCCTAGCTCCCCTTCACTTGATTGTCTTCAGCGACATTGCCCAGTTCAACGATCGTCAGAGAAGATGATCCATCGCTGGAATTTCTGTTGGATTCCTATACAGACCTCAAAACCATGGTTCAAAAAAGCAAAAAACGATTACATTTTCCAAGAAGCGTTTTTTTCGCCTCGGAAGCACCATGTTTAAAGCATAATCCTAACCTCAAAACCATGCTCAAAGCACCACTGGCATTTTCGTAAATATTTACGAAAATTGCTTATATATTATTATATAATTTTTTTAATCCTGTAAATATAGAATAAAATATACACATAAATATCCAATTAAAAAAATTAAAATATACACATAAATATCTAAGTAAAAAAAATAAAATATATCTGACAAAACAAGCTGGATTTTGGTCATCTTTTTTTTTCCAGACGGTTTGAAGAAAGTGAAAATGATCAAAAAAATGAAAAAAACCTTACTACAAATAAGAGAGCAAAATGGGAAAAGAAAAACGGCCGAAGGTTGAAGCTTCAACGAGGTCAACGACGACGAGGTCTAGATTTTTTTTAAAGACATAAGAAATTGTCTAAAACCCTTTTCAAACTCATTATCGTTGATAACCTTCAAAAGTTCCCTGTGATAAAACCATCATTAGAAACGATATTTCTAAAAAAATCTACCTAGCCATTTTTCGTATTCGATTCATCACAACTCACAAGGTGTAGTAAATCATTTTCTTACTCTTTTTAACACAATTAAAGTGTTGGTGTGTGGGCTCGTCGGTGTAAGCTCACAACCTCAACTCTCCCAAGTGTTCGCTCTCCAGAATTGTCAACCCCCTCCCCAGTTGGACCAGGGGAGGTATTTATAGCCTTCACTTGTTGTCATTGGGCCTCGCGGGCTCGTTCGGTCGGGCCCGTCCGTCCGTTCGTCCGCCCGCCCGTCCGTCCGTCTGGGCCGGCTGGTCCGGTTCGGTCCATGGGCCGCGGTCCGCGGTCCATGGTACCAACAATACTCCCCCCTTCCTTGGCAGGCCCGGGGGCCTGGGGCCGTCCGCCCCCCTTTCGATCTCCACCTACTCTCATTAAAGTTCCTCGGTTCTCGGGCCCCTCCTTCTTCGCTTCTCTATAAATAGGCTGCCTGAGAGCCTTATTTTCTGCATCTCTTCTCTTTTCCGCTATGAGTGCTCGAGACATCCTTGAGGAGTATGGCCGCGAAGTGCAGAATCAGCATGCTACCTGGGCCCTGTGCCTGCTGTCGCCTACTGGTGTTCCCAATAGTGTCGCCGTGGCCGAGACTCAGCGCCTTAATGCCGTGCTGATCGACGTCCACCGTCGCCTCAACCGGATTCGCTGCAACGACATTGTCGCGGAGCTTCCACCTGTCACCTATCCTGACACCTCGGGTTCTGCTGGCACCTCGCGTGCTTCCCGCGCGCAAGGTACGATCGTCGCTCCCGCTGCTGTCGTCGATCCAACGCCCCTTCCGAGGCGTCGCCGGCCGCGAGGTCCTCGTCGTTCCCGCGGGTCTTCGTCCCTTCCGGCCCATGACCTGCGCCACTTTCTGTCGGGATCCTCGAAGCCAGCCCCTTAAGCTCGTCCGGGGGACGTCCGCGACCGCGACCACGCTCATCCGGGCCGTGGGTCCGCCTCCACGGGACGACGTCTGGGGCGCGCCTCGTTCAACTTCTCTCCTGTTTCTTTTTTATATCCAGACTTAGCTATTGTTGTGCGTTGTGTACTTTTTTCCGCCGTGCCACCGGCCGCTTGTAACACTTGATTTAATTTAATGAAAAATGCCTTTGCTTTTTTTTCTTTCGTTTTGATTGTCTTCGCACGTCCGTGCAGATTCGCGCATCTCGGCGTCTTCTGTCGACGTTGCCCACATCCTTCTCGAGCTCTGCTCCCGTCCGTCGTGCTGGGTCCCTCTATCGCCGACTCGGGCGTCGGCCCGTTACGTCGTATCGTTGGTGGGGTCTGCCTGCCGTCCCGTCGAGACTCCCCCACCGCGCTCCTCCTGCGTCGTTCGGTCGCTGGACACCGCCGAGCTTATGACGGGCGCCTCTCCCCCGCTCCGCCGACCGCGTCGGTCCTTGACCTTCACTCTTGCTCCCGACGGGCCGGTTCTTGGGCTCCCTCGGGAGCCTCCCGGCCCATCCGATTCTGACCAATCCGGGTACGCGACGCTTCGTCTTCCGTGCCCCCCTTAACCCCTATATAAGCCTCCCCTCGCTTCTCGCGACTAACTTTTTTTTTCCTTTCTTTTTTCCCACCTTCTCTCCCAGGTTGCTAATGGCCTCCGCCTCCTCCTCCGGCCGTGACGTCACAAAAACTCCGGCTAGCAAGGTGATCTCGACGCTCTTCGTCACCCCCTCCGTCAAAGATCCCCTATCCACCGTCGAGGTCGACGCGATCCGGGAGGCGCTGGCGAAGATGGGCCAGCCGGACCTGCCCTTTACTGTCGCCGGTGACCGTGTTGCCTCCGATCCGCCGCCGGGCCTGGTCGCCCTTTACACGCCCTTTGCCGATGCCGGTCTTGTTCTTCCGCTTCCATCTTTGGTGGTCGAGGCCATGTACCACTGCGGCGTTGCCATTTCACAGTTTCCTCCGGCGGCCATCGACCGCCTGGTGATCTTTGACCTCCTCTTGCGTCGCGCCGGCTGCCAGGTTTCTCTATCGGTCTTCCTGACGTGGTTCACGATGACCTCCATGACCACCGATCCCCGCCGTGTGTTAGTCGCTCAACGATCCACCGGCGCCCTCTTCGACGGGCTGGTTGACCGGTCTCATCATTGGCGGGACCGCTTCTTCTTCGTCCCCGTCAGTGCCCTTGGAAAGTTGGGCTCGGGCGTGGATGTCCCCACGCGCTGGACTCGGTTGTCGTCCCTGAAACGGACCCCCGCCCCTTCCCGAGCCAGCTTGGATCCCATGGCCGTCCTCGCCCAAGACGTCCTCGTTGAGGTTTATCGCCACGGGCCCGTCAACGCCCGGACGTTGGCCACCTGGTCTTATGAAGACCACCTGAATTTGCCCGTGAAGACGCCTTACTTTCGGGACGGCCCGCCGCCTAAACGTAACAAGAAAAGGCAAGTCGACGAGGTTCACTTCGAGACTCCCCTTGATGCGTCTCCCATCAATACTATCGAGGTCGGCGCCCCGGACTCCCATCGTGATGCTTTCTCTGCTCCTGGTGCCCCGGATGCCCCCCTTCGAGACAGCCGGTCCGACCGACGGCAAAGGAAAAAGACTCGGGCTGAGAAACGAAAGTTGGTCGCCGCCTCCTTGGCGAAGGATTCTGACACCAGCCTTAGTGCCAGCCACTCTAACATTCCGTCCGACGGGGCCTTTGACCGCCTCTTTGCGTCTGCGTCGGAGGGCGGTCTTTTTGAAGACGAGCCCCTTAAGGCTCCATGAAAGATCTTCAGAGGACGCTCGACGGCTGTACCGCTCCCATCGACCCCGCGACCCTCCTGCCGCGCCTTGGCGGGATTTTTAAGCACAAGCTTGAGGATGCTCGTTCCCTGATGACACCCGAAGATGAGTACGTCCGACTGTGCGCCCGTCCCCTTCCGGCCGTCGACCTCGATCTGCACCATCATCTGCTGCAACTTTCGGTCCTCTCCCAGGTTCGGCTGGAAAGGGGCGTTGAATTAGATGTGGAGTTTCGACGTCAAAAGGCCGACCTTGCCGCCTCGCGGGCCACCATTAATGCCATGCGGGCCGACCTCGACGCCGTGCGGGCCGACCGTGATGCCTCGAGAACTGAGCTGGACGCCGTCAAGCGTGAGCGCGACATCCTAGCCGCCGACTTGTGCCATGCCGCGGAGGAAGAGATGACTCGGGCTGCCGCTGCGCAAGAAGCCTTTCTTCAGGACTTTGTTCCCGAGTACCAGAGCCGTTTGGCTGATCTGAAAAAGGACCACGCCACCCAGTTAACGGACTCCAAACGCCTTGGTTTCTGGAAAGGTTACGTGCACGGGCGTGAGATGTGCTCGCTTGTTTACCCGCCCCTTTCGCGTGCCGTCAGCCTCCCGTGGACATGAGCGACAGCGAGGAGCAGGACCTTGAGGCTGACTTCCCTGACTACGTGGACCCTCCCTTCGACTAGTCGGCCGTAGTGCCCGTTTTTCTCTTTTTTTTTGACGAAACAATTACTTCTTTGTTGTAATAACACTTACCTTATTTTTTTCTCGCTTACTTTCTTTCGCTTTCTGCTTGATCGTTGGTCGCTTTCTCTCCTCCTTTATCTTTCGCCCCCCCGTTTGCCTTTCGCTCTCGCTTTTCCTCTTCAATTGTTTGTTTCGGAGAAGCGGTCTGGGCCTCTCGGACGTTCCCGTGTGGCCTTTCGGCACCGGGGACCTTCCGTTGGCCTTTTCGGCGGGCTTTTCCGATTTGCGTTTGCTTGGGGAAGCGGCCTGGGCCGTGCGGATTGTCCCGTGTGGTCATCCGACCTTGAGACTCTTCCGCCGGCCTTTTCGGCGGGCTTCTCCAGCTTTTGTTTACTCGGGGGAGCGACCTGGGCCGTGCGGATTGTCTCATGTGGTCGTCCGACCTCGAGACCTCTCCGCTGGCCTTTTCGGCGGGCTACCCCCTTTTCCTTGATATTTTTAATGGGTGCACTCCGGGTGCTTTTTATTGGGCATCATGTGCCGTGGTCGGGGAGCGCCCGACGTAAAATCAGATACAATATGGGATAATATTGTTTCGCGTGCGTCTCACTTCACCGCCTGTACTTTTCTAGATTGTCGGCATGCCACGTTCTCTCTATCTCCTGCCCGTCCTCGTACCCCAGGCGAAAGATGCCGGGCTGGATTTCGTCCGTGATGACGTACGGGCCCTCCCATTTTGGTGACAGTTTCCCCTTTGTCTGATCGACTCCCGTCACCTTGGCATTTCTCAACACCAGGTCTCCTGGCGCTAAGCTTTTGTCGGCCACTCTTTCGTTGTGGTATCTCGCTACCCTTCGCTTGTAGGTGAGATCCCTGATGGACGCCTCCTCCCTTCGGCCCTCCAAGTGTTCCCTTTCTAGGAACATGGCTTGGTCGTTCGCGCCCGGCTGGAACTGCTCGATGCGCGCGGTTGGCCATACCAACTCGGCTGGTGCCACCGCCTCCATCCCGAATACGAGGGCGAAGGGTGTTTGACCTGTGGGCGTCCGGATGGTCGTGCGATACGCCCACATGGTTTCCGAGACTAGGTCCGCCCAGTTTCCCGGGTGCTCGCCCACCTTCCTTTTCAGGATTGACGTTATTGTTCGGTTCGTCACTTCTACCTGCCCGTTTGCCTGCGGGTGGTAAACTGGCGCGAAGCTTAACTTGATCCCGCTGTTTTCGCAGAATTCTCTCAACTTTTCCCGTGAACTGCGTCCCGTTGTCCGTTATTATCTGGATCGGGACCCCAAAACGGCAGACGATGTTCCTGAAGACAAAGTTCAGCACGTTCTGCTCGCTGATCGTGTTCGTAGCCTCCGCTTCGGCCCACTTTGTGAAATAGTCGACCGCTACGAACAGGAACTTCCTTCCTCTTGACGCCGGCGGGAATGGTCCTACTATATCAATTCCCCATCTTGCGAATGGCACCGGTGTTGTTACGGCCTTCATCATGGTGGACGGCCGTCTCTGGACGTTCGAGTGCCTTTGGCACACGTCACATCGACCGACAATCTCCTCCGAGTCTTTTATTGACTCGGGCCAGTAATACCCTTGCCTGGCTACTTGCTTCTCCAGCGCCCTGCCGCCTTGGTGCGCTCCGCTTGCCCCCTCGTGCAGGCTTCGTGCGATGGCCTTCCCCTCTTCACGTGGGACGCACAGTCGCAGGGGGGCCTCCTCTGCTGCCGACCGTCGGTATAGCTTGTCCTGGGCTACTACAAACCAGGCCGCCCTGTTCCTTAGCTTCCTGGTTTCCATCGGGTCTGTCGGTGTTTCGCCTGTCAGGATGAACCTCGTGATCGGCGTTCTCCAGTCCCCCGACGTTATTACTCCACATGCTCTGGCTGGCCCGCGGTCGCCGGTCGCCGTCGGATGTTCCTGGTTTTCGATCCGGATCCACCTTCCCTCCTTTTTTCCTGGGGACGCCCCCAGTTTGGCCAGTGTGTCGGCCTCCCCATTGTGTTCTCTCCCTATTTGAGAGATCCTCCATTCTTTGAGCTTGCCCAGGGCCACTCTCGTCTCGGTCACATAGCTCGCCATAGAATCTTCCTTGGACACGAAGTCCCCCCTGACTTGGTTGGCTACGAGCCGGGAGTCCGTGTGGAAGTGCACCTTGGACGCGCCTAGTGCGCGAGTTAGTCTGATCCCCGAGAGGAGGGCTTCGTATTCCGCTGCATTGTTAGTCGCCCGGAATTCGAAATGGATCGAGTACTCGATTTTTTCCCCTGTCGGGGACGTGACCACGACCCCCGCGCCGCATCCACTATTGCTGGACGACCCGTCCACATGGGCCGTCCACCACTGCTCGTCCGCCTCCGCGACCTCCCTCGGGGCTAATTCAGCCATGAAGTCTGCCACCGCCTGCCCCTTGATTGCCCTTGCTGGCACGATTACTAGGTGGAATTCGCTGAGTTCCATGGCCCATTTGGTTAGTCTTCCCGAGACGTCCGGCTTCTGCAGGAGTTGTAGTAGTGGGTGAGCCGTTGGGATCGTGACCGTGTGAGCGTGAAAGTATGGCTTCAACCTTCGGACCGCCGAGACCACCGCCAGGGCTAGCTTCTCGATTTCCGGATACCTTTCTTCCGCTCCTACTAACGACCGGGAGTGGTAGTATACCGGCCTTTGCGCGCCTCCCGCTTCTGAGATTAGGACTGCGCTGACAGCCGCCTCCGAGCACGCTACGTACATGGTGAGCGGCTCTCCTCTTGTCGGTGGGCGGAGCGTCGGCAGGCTCGACAGTTGGCGCTTGAGTTCTTTGAACGCCCTCTCGCATTCATCTGACCATACTACCCTGGGACCCGGGTTTCTTAATAACTGGAAGAAAGGTTTCAAACGATCTGCCGTCCTCGGCAGAAATCTGCTCAGCGCCGCCACCCTCCCGTTCAGCTTCTGGACCTCCTTCAGCGTCCGCGGGGGGTTCATGGCCATTACGGCCTCCACCTTCTCTTCCCTTGGCTTGATTCCCTCGGGCGTGATTCGGAAACCGAGGAAGTGCCCCTCCTTGACTCCGAACGCGCATTTCTTCGCTTTCAACTTGAGTCCTGCGCTACGGATGTTGGCGAAGGTTTCTTCTAGGTCGGCCAAGTGCGTTTCGGCCTCCTTTGATCGGACGAGTATATCGTCCACGTACACTTCTACGTTCCTTCCTATCTGCTCTTTGAATATTTTATCCATTAGCCTCTGGAACGTCGCCCCGGCGTTGCGCAGGCCGAACGGCATTACTCTGAAGCAAAACGTGCCCATCTCTGTGATAAACGACGTTTTCTCCTCATCCTCTCGTGCCATGGGCACCTGGTTGTACCCCGAGTGCGCGTCCATGAAACTCAGCATGCCGCATCCGGAACTCTGGTCTACCAGCCGGTCCACCGACGGCAATGGGTAGCTGTCCTTGGGGCAAGTTTTGTTCAAGTTGGTGAAATCGACACACATCCTCCACCCCGAATCTGCTTTTCTCACCATCACCACGTTGAATAGCCAGGCAGGATAACGCACCGGGCGAACGAACCTTGCTTGGAGGAGCTTCCTGACCTCCAGCTCGGACGCCTCTCTTTTTTCCGCCCTAAGCGGGCGTAATTTTTGCCTGACGGGGTGGGCGTCCGGAGCTACCGCCAGCCTGTGCTCCGCCAGCGCTCTGGGTACGCCGCCTAATTCCCCCAACTCGCTGGCGAACAGATCTTCGTTCTTTCTAAGGAGCTGCTCTAGCCCCTCCCTGACGTTCTGTGGGAGGTTCTTTCCCACTTGTACTTCGTTCCGCCCGAGGGTCACTTGGGTCGTGTGGGATGCCGGTTCGGGTCTTGCCGTGCGTTCCCGCATCGAGTGGGGTAGGCCTTCGTCCGATGTCATTACTTCACCGACCGAATTGAAGTAGCACTCGCGCGCCTTCTTCTGGAACTTGAGGCACTGATGGAGTGATGACATCACCGCCTGGAAGGCGTGCAGCGCCGTCCTTCCTAGGATGGCATTGTATTCCGATGTGAAGTTGACAACCGTAAACATGACCTCGATCGTCTTGGCTTGGGCATGCCGTCCCAGGGTGACCGGGAGGGCGAACGTCCCCGCTACTGGGACCTCTGACTGGCCGAATCCTCTGATGGGGGCCCGGCACGGAAATAGGTCTGCTCGGGCCAAGCCGAGGTCGACGAAGGCGTTCCAGTACAGTATGTCCACCGACGCCCCCGTGTCCACCAGGACCCTGTGCAGGCGTACGCTGGACTTGTCTCCCCTTTGAAAGATGGGGGTTATGACCAAGGGATCGTCGTGGGGCGTGGTGATGTCCTTCATGTCGTCCTCCGTGAATGAGATATCCAGGTTTATTCGCGGACGTTTGGCCCCTGCTGCCCGGTCCACGTCAGACGCGTATCGCCGTCCCTCCCACGGGTCGTCGCCTCTCGATGCTCCGCCGCCCGCGATGGTGAGGATGTCCCCTATGGCCTCGTCCGCTGGCTCCTGCTTCGGCGCCTGGTGTCCCGTGGGGATCGTCGTCGGGCGGGTCGCCGTCGGGGCCTGGGGCGCTCCGTTCGCGGGCTTCATTTTGCTGAGGACCTTCGCGAGGTTTAGGCACTCGGCCGTCGTGTGGCCGTTGTCCTCGTGGTATTCGCAAAACCGACGGGTGTCCCTGAACGCCGCCGTGTCCTTTCTCATTGGTCTCGGCAGGGGTAGGGTTCCTGTTCCGATCAGCGTTAGGAAAACCTGTCTCTGGTTTGCCGCCGGGGTGGGGCCTGCCTCCCTCCGTCCCGCTGCTGCCGGGGTGCCGGTTCTGTACACTGGCGTCTGCGGAGCCGCTGGGGGCTTGGCTTGCGTTTGTTGGGGTTGGCTCTGCTGCTGCCCTCCCCCCGCGCCCCGCGGGGGCGCCCTTCCCCCTCTGCTGCCGCCTGCATTCCTGGATCTTCGCGCCCAGGTAATCCTCCACGTTGCTCTCCCCGTGGGACCTTTCCATGGCCTCGGCGAAGGTTTTTGGTGGCTTTCTCACTAAGTCCCCCGCGAAGAACGTGGGCCGGAGGCTGTTCGTTAGGGCGTACAGCACCACCTCCTCCGAGATCCTCTCAATCTTCTGCACCTCGCTCGCGAACCGGTCCATGTACGTGCGCGTGCTCTCTGACTCTCCCTGTACGACAGTGCTGAGGGCGGCCTTGATTTTCGGCCTCCTCCGACGGTGTGCGAAAGCCGCTCGGAATACCTCCACTAAGCCTTCGTAGGTGTGCACGGACCCCGTCGGCAACGTCCTGTACCACGCGATTGCGTCGCCCGTAAGGGCCCTTCGGAACATTCGACACCAGATGTCCCTCCTACTCGTCCTGTCCTCCATGTTGGTCTTGAAAGAGTGCAGGTGGTCCTCTGGGTCAGTATCGCCCTTGTAGTAGGGGATCTTCGGGGCTCTCCAGCCTG
This sequence comes from Zostera marina, assembly GCA_001185155.1. Taxonomy (NCBI): domain Eukaryota; kingdom Viridiplantae; phylum Streptophyta; class Magnoliopsida; order Alismatales; family Zosteraceae; genus Zostera; species Zostera marina. The sequence goes on along the minus strand of LFYR01000611.1, from coordinate 71,150 downwards.
GTGGGTACTCTTCGTCCAGCAGGTGCTGCGCCAGGGCCTCCTCACTGCCTCCCCCCGACGTTGTCGCCACAATGGTTCGCAGGGCCTCCGCGGGTGGGGCGTCGCTGCCGAGTCTACATTCCGGGGGGGCTGGCGGCCCGTACATGGGATCCCCTCCCCCGCCCCCGTCCGACTCCAGGGTGTGTGGGGTCACTGTGAGCTGATGGACTTGCTCTTGTAGTTGGCGTTGGCTCTCCTGCAGGCTGGATATTAGTTTCACGAGCTGCATCCTCTCTCGCTTGCTCTCTTTCTCCGCGCGATCTTTCTCTTCCGCGCGCTCCCTTCGTCGGAGCTTCTCGTGCTCCTTTTCCCTTTTCTCCCGGGATCGCGACCGGGACCGCGTTCTCCTGGCCCTCGGTGGGGATGTCGGCTCTTTGTGTCGGCGCCTCTCGGGCGACTCCCACCCGTACCTGATCTCCTCGAGCTCCATGCGCAGTCTATCCTCATTGTCCCATTCCTCGTTGGCTCTTACTTCCTCTGAGTACCGGTCACGGGAGTGATGTCGCTCCGGCCGGTACTCCTCCGGCGCCCGCTCGGGTCGCTTAGAGCTCTCCCCCACCTGGTAACCGCTCTTCGTCATCCTTTTCTCTCCGGCCGTCATGTATTCGATTCACGTCAGGTTCACCACTGTTGGTGTGTGGGCTCGTCGGTGTAAGCTCACAACCTCAACTCTCCCAAGTGTTCGCTCTCCAGAATTGTCAACCCCCTCCCCAGTTGGACCAGGGGAGGTATTTATAGCCTTCACTTGTTGTCATTGGGCCTCGCGGGCTCGTTCGGTCGGGCCCGTCCGTCCGTTCGTCCGCCCGCCCGTCCGTCCGTCTGGGCCGGCTGGTCCGGTTCGGTCCATGGGCCGCGGTCCGCGGTCCATGGTACCAACATTAACTAACATGAAATAGTCATTTTGAACATGCAAGTGAAAATAGAGACAACCCTTAGGGTTTCTTGAAAACAGTAAAGATGATCAGCAGATCGCACAAAAACAGCACAACGGAGCCGTCGCCGCAGATGATGGCATGTGATGAAAAAATAACACAACATTAGAAACACCATAGAGTGTTCACGCTCTGATACCATGATGAAGTTTAGATGTGATCTAAGTTTGAGCGCAAAGAGAAGATCGTCAGAAGCACAGTGTGGCGATCGAAGAGGTGAGAGAGCAAACCCTAGGGTTTAGATGAAAAGATTCTCAAATGAAAAAGAGTTTTAATTTATACAACTGACTAATAAGCCAATAAGTGATGGGCCTGTGTTATGGAATACTTAAGAAGTAATAACATGTCTAAGGAATAAATAATAAGATGTAATGACATGATAATTCAACACTATCTCAAAGCACCAGGGAATTTGGTTTCTGTTTGAGGATGGATTTAGATTGGTAAATAAATTCTATTTCTAAAAATGACGATACACTAAAAAATAGTATTTCTTTTGCTTTGGGTAATCCTTACGATGAAATATTTTAGGGTTACGAGAAAATGGCTGCACATTCAAAAATGTCGATAGAAATAAGATAAATGCATGCATTCAAAAATGCTGCACATCCATACTTTTCTTCAAAAGAAAGTGTGTGTACTTTTTTAAACGGATTTCCTGTAATCAAATAGAAATTTAAAATTCAGAATGTATCACTTGGGAGATAATTGGATTGAAGGAAGACGGCGAAATCAAGAGTTATCTTGGAAGAGGAAAACCACTGTATAAGTACGTAGCATATATAGGTAAAGGTTGATTTGACTAAAGCTATTATTATCATTATTGTTGGTACCAAGATCTGTCTAGACGGACCATGGGTTGAACAGGTCACAGGTTCCAGAAGGTCGATGAGGATTTTCTATAAATACCTCCCTTGGTCCAACATGGAAGGGGGTTGAGAGTTATTGAAAGAAATATCAGAGAGATGTTGTGTGTGTCCTAACACGATCTCACACACCATCAATTATATTATCTGATGGTATTGTATATTTCAATGTAAATCGATCTGGATTAATCAGACTGTGTAGGAAGGAGTTAAAATAAATTTATAATATATTTTTTTTATAACACCTTGGGTATGGTCGTATTGCCTGGAAAGACCGTTTTAAAAATAAGTCCGGTCAATTAACCGCGTCTGAAGCTACTTTGACATTCAATCTTGAACCCTTCCTTCAATCTGGAATTGAACCCTTTCTTTAATAGAATAAATCATTATTCTATTAAAAATTAATTTATTATTATATTTATCTTAATTTTTCATAACTGTCCATCTATATCTAGAGATTTAGAAATTTCGGTTTTTCCTTCTCCTCCATCTCCACACCATTCATTTAATTTTTGACTTGTTTTTCTTCACTTCACGTGAGTTCGTGACCATAACTCTATACAAAGAAGAAAAAAATAAAGGTATTTATATTTACTCAGTAGCCTCTATATCCATTGATTTATTAATTTAAATCCTTTTTTAACATAGATAATCAATGGATAAATTTGTGATCAAAAGACCTAGAATAAATCAACCAATTTCAACTTCGTTATCCAATCCACAACCATTTAGAGAGCCATAAGTTACCCATCCGATCCGAGATTGCGAAAGAAGATAAATGACTACCATTCAAATGACCGAGATCAAATAAAAAGATACTATTTGCAAAAGAAACCTTGCCAACCAGCACGCCAACATGAATTTTCATTGAAGAAGATTAAAAATCATTTTAGAAGAGAAAAGATATCGTATTTTATTTGGTTTTTCGTTTGTTAAAATTAACACTCACATTATCAGTTGCGACTGCTTCAGTGGAAAAATCTTTTTCAACAATGAATCTTTTGAAATCAAGTTGTCGCAATCGTATGAATGATGCTTCGTTAAATGATATTTTGATAACATATGTTGAAAAAGATTTATTTTTTAGTGTTAGTAATGATGATATTATGTATCGGTATCAAAATATGACACATCGTCGAGAATAATTGAATTGAAAAAAAAAATTAAATTTGGTTAAATGATTTAAAATTAACACCCCGGAGAAGAAAGAAAATCCTGCCTTCCTTTCATTATTGGGTGATTGGTGTATGATTAATCTACACCATTCGAATCATGTGAAGAGATACTCAAATCCCAATCGTCATCTATATATGTACCTAACCCTAAATTACTATATAAAACCCAATTGTTTGTGATCAATTAGTCGACAAAGGTTGGCGGATTTTGGTTATAATATATTTGACGACAATTTCAGACAGTTGGTGGAATCGAAAAACAACACCCATTAACAACTCAAGTCTTCTTTTCAAACATGTCAAATTGTCAATCACTCATTCTCAATTTTTTATTAACAAAGACGTCCAATTGTCCAACATAACATTAATTATCAAACAAATTAATTTTCAAACTGTCAAACAAATTAATTTTCATATATATATTTTTGGTCATTTGTACTTAGTCCACTACATTGGTTATTATTAACCATCTCGAGTGTGTGTATCTGATCAGAATTAGTCAATCTCTCATTTCCATGTTCTCGTCCTTCACTACGAATGTTATTCTGATCTCCAATATACATTCAAAATTCTGTACAAAGACAGACCATGAACAATAATCTTAATACAGTTGAGTTAAACCCACTTCTACTAGGTTCTTATTATATAGGTCAAAAGATCCTCATTATCACTAATGAGTATATGATGTCACCATGCATTTATTTGGAAAAAAAGTTAAAAAAATTCAACAAAAATAGGTTTTTACTTTTTAGGTTAAAGGTAGTTGTGTAAATGGTTTGACCCAGCTATCTTGGGTTGGGACTAATTTCAGGTTTAAGGTTCAGTCAATCAGATTTGACTAAACTCGGAAATTATAATAAATAATATATTATTTTCAAATTTATGATTTTAATTATAAAAATACTCATTATATATTTTTTAGCCTATATTATCTTCAACCTTAGGATTTTAATTATAAAAATACCAATTATATTTTTTTAATCCTAGTCTATTTTTTAAAATACACAATTACACAACCCTAATTCTAAACACAAGATATATTATATATTTTTCTTTTCGTTTTTCCAACAACTGTGATTCTTTGATTCTGTATGACCAATTAAATATCTAAAAATTTAGACTATTAAATAATATTTTGAAATTAATTTTTATTTCATATTTTATTATTTTAGACTTTTTACTAATTTTTTTATATACTTTTTTTAAGTAAATGTACTTATTTGAATCCAGATTCAGCCTAGATTTTTATGGGTTGGCTATGTCCATTTACTTTTTTTTTTTTTTTTTTAATAACGGAGGGTATCTCTTTACAGATGTAAAACTGTCAACCTTTGCGCCCCGGTGGTAACCGGGGACGTGGCAGATATTCTGCCCGGGACGGGTCTCGGGGCAAGACAGAACCCGGGTCGCCTTGGTTTTTTTAAAAATTAATTTTTTTTATTAATTTAAATTATATTATATTACATATATAATTATTGAAATTAAAAAATTTAAAAATCAAGGTAAAAAATTTACCCATTTTAAATTTTAGATTTAATTTTTTTTTATAATCCAGACGGGTCGCCCCGGATCCGTCCCGTTCCGTGCCCTGGTCACTGGGTCTGGGACAGGAAGGTAGATACCTAACCCCATTCTCACCCCTACTTCGGATGATATTTCAGAGCCATATAATATATTTTCGGAGAAATTTAAATGAAAATGTACAAAGTAAGATTCGAACTTTGGGTCTCAGAAACCTTAATAATTTCTGAGATCAGTGAGCCAACCTTAATAGACCCTGCCCATTTACATTTACACCCTTAATTACATGTTTAATTTTTTTTCATAAATGTTTATTTTATATATGACGTCAAAATCTAGTAGTCAAACAGTCGTAGTGGATGAAGTCTTTTACTTTTGACTAATTTAATCGTCTTCTTCCTTCTTTCCTTTATTGCAGTCAAAGAAAGTCGCCTTAATATTCTGGCATTACGCTGAAATATGTTATTTATATACTCATCTCTGTCCGATCATCTTCCTCATTCACACTCTAGCCTCTAGCTACTCAGTTTAGTGATGGAAGGGATGGAGAGAGCATGGGAGTCAGGAAGAAGAGTAAGCCGGAATCTTAGTCGGAGCATCAGTCGGAACATGGGAAATTGGGCAGCAGACGATGTCTTCACACTTTCTTCAAACTCCGCGACGAGGAGGAGTCGGGGAGGAGGTGCGGACGACGACGACGAAGAGGCGTTACGTTGGGCGGCGTTGGAGAAGTTACCAACATACAACCGGTTACGTACGGGCATCCTCAAGTCCATCGTCGAGGAGGATAAAAAACAGAAGGCTGACGGAAACACGACGACGGTGTACGTTCACAAGGAGGTTGACGTTAGGAATCTAGGAGCTATGGAGAAGCAACAATTCATCGAGAGGGTTTTCAAGGTTGCCGAAGAAGACAACGATCGGTTTCTTCGGAAGCTACGTGATCGTATCGAGAAAGTTGATATCACACTTCCGACGGTGGAGGTGAGGTTTCAGAATTTAACGATCGATGCGAAATGTCACGTCGGAAATAGAGCTCTTCCGACGCTTTTAAATGCGGCGACGAACCTTGTAGAATACGGTACTGGATTGGTGGGTATACACCTTACAAAGAGAACAAACCTCACCATCTTAAATAATGTATCGGGAATCATCAAACCGTCCAGAATGACTCTCTTGTTGGGACCTCCGTCGTCGGGAAAGACAACACTCTTGCTTGCCCTCGCCGGAAAACTCGACTCGAATCTCAAGGTACGTACGTAAATAGTAATCACCGACCGATCATCGACGTCTTAACTACCAAGTAAAATACTGAAACGTCTGTGTGTAGATGAAAGGCGAGATCACCTACAACGGTTGCACGCTTAACGAATTTGTCCCGCAGAAGACGTCGGCGTACATCAGCCAGAATGACGTACACGTCGGAGAGATGACCATCAAAGAAACCCTTGATTTCTCGGCTAGATGTCAAGGCGTCGGATCTAGATATGGTATGTCTATATGGTATGTCTATATGTCAAATAAAATCGGGCTCGACGGACTCGGCTCGTTTGTGCTCAGGTTCGCGAGCCCAACGAGCCGAGCCTGAAACTCAAGCTCGTTAAGCTTAACTCGAGTTTGGACATTCCCAGTTCAGCGGGTTCAGTTCGGGTTCGTTTAAGTTCGGACTTGCGAGTCCGAACCTTAAACTTAAACGCGTTAAGTTTAACAAGCCGCTTGAGCCTGAACATTCCAAGCTCGGCTCGGCTAGTATAGACTATATCATTCATCCGTCAAAACTTTTTTTTATGGAAATAAATTGCAAATATACCATTCGTGTCACAGAGTTACTAACTGAGTTGGCGCGAAGAGAGAAGCTGAAGGGAATACTTCCGGAAGCAGAAGTTGATCTTTTCATGAAGGTAAAAAAAAATCTGTCACGATAACTTGACGCTATAGGATTTAATCTGAGCCGTTAATTTTCAATCAGGCCACGTCGTTGAAAGGGGTGAAGAGTAGTCTACAGACGGATTACACATTGAAGATACTTGGATTGGATATATGTAGTGACACGATGGTTGGGGACGAAATGAAGAGAGGTGTTTCAGGTGGTCAAAAAAAACGTGTCACGACAGGGGAAATGATTGTGGGACCCACGAAGATACTGTTCATGGATGAAATATCCACCGGACTGGACAGCTCGACCACTTTTCAGATCGTCAAATGTCTTCAGCAGATCGTCCATCTCGGCGAGGCTACTATTCTGATGTCTCTTCTCCAGCCGGCACCGGAGACGTTTGATCTTTTCGACGACGTTATTCTAGTTTCCGAGGGTCAGATCGTTTACCAAGGTCCTCGAGTGCACATCCTTGAATTCTTCGAGTCGTGTGGGTTTCAGTGCCCGGAGAGGAAAGGGACTGCTGATTTTTTACAGGAAGTGACGTCGAGGAAAGATCAGGAACAATACTGGGTAGACCGGAGTCGTGTTTACAAGTACGTATCTGTTACGGAATTCGCCACTCAATTCCGCCGTTTCCATGTCGGAGAAAATATAACGAATTCACTTGCGGTACCTTATGATAAGTCCAACAGCCATGGAGCTTCACTTGTCTACTCGAAACAGTCTATTCCGACCATGGATCTTCTCCGAGCTTCTTTCTCCAAAGAATGGCTCCTCATCCAACGAAACTCCTTCGTGTACGTTTTCAAATCGGTTCAGATCATCTTCGTAGCTTTCGTCGGAGCTACCGTTTTCCTCCGAACGCAAATGCACACCCGGACCGTAAACGATGGGGCATTGTACATGGGAGCCATCATTTTCGCTCTTGTCATCAACATGTTCAATGGGTTTTCAGAGATGGCAATGATAATACATCGACTGCCGGTGTTCTACAAACAGAGAGACCTTTTGTTCTATCCGGCGTGGGTCTATTCATTGCCGACGTTCGTGTTGAATCTTCCCATTTCGGTGATGGAAAGTGTCATCTGGCTTGTCATCACCTACTTCTCCATCGGATTTGCACCTCAGGCGAGTAGATTCTTCAAGCAGCTTCTAGTCGTCTTCTTGGTCCAACAGATGGCGGCAGGGACATTCCGAACAATCTCTTCCATTTGTAGAAGCATGATCATTTCCAGCACTGGAGGTTCTCTACTTCTCCTCGCCATGTTTGTTCTTGGTGGCTTCATCCTACCCTACAGTAAGAAAGCAACTCCTCTATTTCTTTCCTCCGGCGCCGGCTGCCGGAGTTGGTGCATTTGTGAATGTGTTTATTTAATTAATATTTCCTGAAAACTTACAGATTCGATCCCAATTTGGTGGAAATGGGCGCACTGGTGTTCTCCTCTCAGTTACGGCTACAAAGCACTGGCTGTCAACGAAATGCTAGCACCGAGATGGATGGATAAGCTGGTAAATCTGAAGCTCTGTTTTCACTGGTTTAATTTCAGACTAGTCTAATTGAATACAATCAAAATACAGGCAACCGACGGGCAAAAATTAGGACTAGCTGTGCTTCATAATTTCGATGTTACCAGAGATCGAAACTGGTATTGGATTGGCGTCGGAGGATTGTTCGGATTCATCATCTTCTTCAATCTTATTTTCACCTTAGCACTCACTTTCCTAAACCGTAAGTCTCACCGTCTTTACTTGATCTGAACGACGGCCGGCCATCTGAAATCGATTGATATATCTTGATTAAATTTTCAGCCATTGGCGGTAAACAAGCGGTCATATCAGAGGAGGAAGCCAATGAGATGGAGGCCAACCAAGAAGAACAGCCGATAGAACAGCCTCTTCGGATTAAGATTGCAAGATCTCAGAGAGAAACGGTGCAACGAGATCGATCTCTTTCTTCCTCCGATGGAAATAACACAAGTCAGTTTAATTAATTAATTAATTTTCGTCATTAATCCGGCCAATTTACTGATCGTCTGTGAAATTCAATTCACAGGAGAGATGATGTACAGGAGGATGGGAAGTCGTGTTAATGGAGTAATACCGATGAACGGTGGCATCAGTGGTCGTGATTCAGCTACCGGAGTTGCACCGAAGAGAGGAATGGCGCTTCCGTTCAAGCCTTTGTCTATGTCTTTCGACGAAGTGAATTACTACGTCAATATGCCCCCGGAAATGCGAGAACAGGGAGTTGAAGAATCCAGACTACAACTTCTGAGAGGAGTAACCGGAGCGTTCCGGCCTGGAATTCTGACGGCACTCATGGGTGTGAGTGGTGCAGGAAAGACGACGCTTATGGATGTTTTAGCCGGAAGGAAAACCGGCGGTTACATCGAAGGAGACGTGAAGATCTCTGGTTATACAAAGAATCAAGAAACCTTCGCTAGAATCTCTGGTTACTGTGAACAGACCGATATTCACTCTCCCCAAGTCACAATCAGAGAGTCTCTCATCTACTCCGCCTTCCTCCGACTTCCAAAGGAAGTTAACGACGAGCGGAAGATGATATTCGTGAATGAAGTGATGGATCTTGTAGAGTTGGAAAATCTTCAAGATGCTCTCGTTGGTCTTCCCGGAGTGACGGGGCTGTCAACTGAGCAACGAAAAAGACTGACCATCGCCGTGGAATTGGTTGCAAATCCTTCCATCATATTCATGGACGAACCCACTTCCGGTCTTGACGCAAGAGCAGCAGCTATCGTCATGAGAACGGTGAGGAACACCGTCGACACTGGTAGAACCGTCGTCTGCACAATCCATCAGCCAAGTATAGATATCTTCGAAGCTTTTGACGAGGTAAACCCTAAATTCTTCTTCGTTAATGAATTAATTAAACATAAACATAAACACACCGATTAATTTTTCTTTTTCTATCTCCGGCGAACGGAAACAGCTTCTGTTGATGAAAAGAGGTGGACAGGTTATATACGCCGGTCCTCTCGGTCTGCATTCCAACAAGATCATCGAATACTTCGAGGTTTGTTCATCAATTAATTTGATCAAATTGTTGTTTAGTTAATTAACTAATCATCCGTGCATATATTAATTAATCACAGTCTATCGCCGGAGTCCCTAAAATCGAAGGAAACTACAATCCGGCGACGTGGATGCTTGAAGCTAGTTCAGTTTCTCAGGAAATACGATTGGAAATGGACTTCGCCGAGCACTACCAAAACTCAAGCTTGCACCAGTAAGTTATCATTACTGATTCGATCTGGCAAGATTGGAATTTTGATATGAAGTTTATTGAACTTAAAATAAATAAATAAATCATCTTTGAACAGGAGGAACAAGGTTATTGTGAAGAAGCTAAGCACTCCGCCGGAAGGCTCCGATGATCTTCACTTCGAAACCCAATTCGCTCAGTCTTCATGGGGTCAATTCAAATCCTGTATCTGGAAACAATGGTGGACTTATTGGAGAACTCCAGAATACAACCTGGTCAGATTCTTCTTCACCCTCGCCTGTTCTCTACTCCTCGGCAGTCTTTTCTGGAAAATCGGACAGAATACAAACAGTTCCAGCCAACTCACAACCATTATCGGAGCCATGTACGCTTCAGTTCTTTTCGTCGGCATCAACAACTGCTCCACAGTCCAACCGATCGTGTCGACGGAGAGGGCAGTTTTCTACCGAGAGAAAGCCGCCGGAATGTACTCAGCATTACCATACGCTCTTTCTCAAGTGCTCGTCGAAATCCCATACGTGTTCATCCAGTCAACGTACTTCAGTCTTATAATATACTCCATGTTGGGGTTCGAATGGACAGCCGGCAAATTCTTCTGGTTCCTTTACATCTCCTTCACGTCGTTTCTTTACTGGACGTACTACGGAATGATGACCGTCTCCATCGCACCGAACCATCAGATCGCCTCCATTTTGGCCGCCACCTTCTACTCGCTCTTCAATCTCTTCTCCGGCTTCTTCATCCCCAGAACTGTAAGTCATGGAGATCGAACAAGCTGATTAGTGAATTAACCGCTAGTTCCTGGATTATAACACTATATTATTACGTATGTTTCGTGCAGCAAATTCCGAAATGGTGGATATGGTACTACTGGATCTGTCCGGTAGCGTGGACTGTGTACGGTCTCATAGCATCGCAGTACGGTGATATCAACGCTCTGATAGATGTTCCCGGTGAAGTGGCGAAGCAGTCGATAATGGTGTATGTTAAAGACCACTTTGGATATGATAAGGATTTCTTGGGAGTTGTTGCAGTGGTGCTTGTTGGGTTCGCAGCCTTCTTCGCCTTCATCTATGCCTACTGCATCAAAACCCTAAATTTCCAGAGAAGATAGATAGATAGATTCCATGAAAAACCTATACATAAATTAATAAGTGTTATTTACAATTATACCAATCAATTCCATTTTATTACAAATTACTTATTTGTGTAAATGTGTAAAAACAACAGTATATTTAAATTGGGTCAGTTTTTAATGAGAACCATAAAAATAAAAATTATGTGACAACTTTACATCTTGACTCTTACATCTAAATCTAATGGTGATTTATATAGTTTATTATTTAAATCATTTAGAAGAAAAGATCCAATGTAGGGGTGATAAAAAAATACGACCGACACGCTCATAATAGTATCGGTTTAATGTCGAAAATTTTGACACGATTAATAATAGTGTCGGTTTAGTGTTTACTTATAAAAATACGACATAACACAATTATACGAAACGTAAATCGACAAGACACAACACGATAACATGAAAATATAATATTATATTATTCATTAACTATGTTTATTGTTTATATAATAAGTTAATAACTAATAAAAATAATATAATATAATATTTTTTAAATATTGTAATTATAAAATAATAAGGGTAACATAATAAATCGTGTCAATCGTATTTGTATCGTGTTACACGAATTGTCAGACATATATTTAATCAACATGACACCATCATCAATAATAGAAAATGACACATTATAGGATACAAATAGGTATTCAAAAAACAATTAAAAGAAGATTGACCATTAGATAAACATAAGGCAAGACTAGTTGCAAAAAGATATATACAACCAAATTGAAGGCATCGACTATACAACCAAAAGATATGTTAGTACCAGGGCCCCGTCGAGTCGGACCCTGAACCAAACAGGCCCGCTAAGCCCTTTAGGCCTTAGGGTGAAAGTTATAAATACCTCCCATGGTGTAGAAGGGAGGGGGATGGGTTGCCTGAGAATAAGAATACTAGAGAATTGTGTGTGCGAGCACCCTAGCGCAAGCTCACACACCATCAGTGGTGAACCTGACGTAAATCTAATACACAACCGGAGAGAGGATGGTCGGAAGGAGCGGGTTCCACAAAGGGCAAAGCTCGAAGCAGCTCGGGCAGAAAGCAGCTCGCGACAGAGAGCTAAGCCCGACTACTGCAAGGGCGGAGCGATCGCGAGAGGAGGGGGAGGACTCGGATAGATCCGAGCCCTACTTCTCGTACAGAAAGCAGTGCGCCGCCTGGGCGCTCGAGACCCAGGAGGCGCCATGGAGGGCAAGGTAATAACGTCCGGAGAGGAGTTACCGCACGCGCTCTGAGAGGACACTCCGAAGCCAGAGCCGGCGTCATCCACGGTACCAACGCCACTAGCGAAGAACGAGGTGCGGATGGGAAATGACCTACCGGAGGAATTCAGAAGGAGCCTAGAAAGCCTCTTCAGAGAAAACGAGGACCTGTTCGCCGCCGGGCTGGGAGAACTAGGAGGAGTGTCCCGAGCGACGGCCGAGCACAGGCTGGCAGTAGCCCAGGGAGCCAAGGCGGTCTGGCAGAAGTTGCGGCCTCTGAGGGCCGAGAAGAGGGACGTCGCAGAGGCAGAGGTGGCGAAGCTCCTAGAAGCGAGCTTCATACGCTCGGTCTGGTACCCAGAATGGTTGTCCAACGTCGTCATGGTTAGGAAGGCCGACGCCGGATGGCGCATGTGCGTTGATTTCACGAACCTCAACAAAGGCATGCCCCAAGGACAGTTACCCTCTACCGTCAGTGGACAGACTGGTAGACCAGAGCTCGGGTTGCGAGATGCTCAGCTTCATGGACGTGCACTCGGGATACAACTAAGTCCCCATGGCTAGGGCAGACGAGGAGAAGACCTCGTTCATCACCGACTCGGGGACCTTCTGTTTCAAGGTAATGTCATTCGGACTGCGTAACGCGGGGGCCACATTTCAGCGTCTTATGGACAAGGTCTTCGAAGAGCAGATTGACAGAAACGTCGAGGTGTACGTCGATGACATACTGGTCTGGTCAAAACGAGCAGACACTCACCTCGCCGATTTAAAGGAGACGTTCCGCAGCATCAGGAAAGCAGGCCTGAAGCTGAAAGCAAGGAAGTGCGCCTTTGGGGTAAACGAATGCCATTTCCTGGGATTCAAGATCACCCCGGAGGGCATCAAGCCCAGAAGGGAAAAAGTGAAGGCAGTTATGGAAATGGCCCCACCTAGGACCATAAAGGAGATCCAGAAGCTGAACGGAAGGGTAGCGGCCCTTAGTAGATTCCTGCCAAGAGCGGCGGACCGGCTTCGCCTATTTTTTCAGCTATTGAAATTGCCTGGACCAAGAGTGGTCTGGACAAAGGAGTGCGAGTTAGCGTTCGGCGAGTTGAAGAGGCGGCTGCGCACCTGCCAACACTGCGGCCACCCCGAAGCGGCGAGCCGCTCACAATGTACGTCGCCCATTCAGAGGGGCGGTCAGCGTGGTCCTCCTATCAGAGGCGAACGGAGCGCAAAGGCCGGTCTACTATTACTCACGGTCGCTGCAGGGGGCAGAAGAAAGGTACCCTGACATCGAAAAGTTGGCCCTGGCAGTGGTGGCGGCGGTCCGTAGACTAAGGCCGTACTTCCACGCCCACACGGTGACCATCCAGACGGCCCATCCCCTGCTTCAACTCCTGCAGAGGCCAGACGTATCAGGGCGGCTCACGAAGTGGTCCATGGAACTCAGCGAGTTCCACATAGAAATCGTCCCGGTCAAGGCAATAAAGGGTCAGGCGGTGGCCGACTTCATGGCAGAGCTCACCCTCCGAAGGAAGACCCCCGTAGTGGAAGAATGGTGGACGGCCCACGTCGACGGCTCAGCTAGTAACACGGGGTGCGGCGCCGGAGTGGTGATAAGAGCCCCAACGGGGGAAAGGATCGAGTACTCAATACACTTCGCTTTCCGTGCGACGAACAACGCCGCGGAATACGAGGCCCTCCTAGCCAGGATAAGGCTGGCCGCGTCACTAGGGGCGGAAAGAGTACACCTGCACACAGATTCCCGACTAGTCGCCAACCAAATAAGAAGTTACTTCGTATTGAAGAAGGACTCCATGGCAGCCTATGTAGCAGAAGCCCGAACCGCTTTGGGGTGACTCACCGACTGGAAAATCACTCAGATCGGCAGGGAAAGCAACGGGGAGGCCGACACACTGGCCAAATTAGGAGCGGCCCCGGGGAGGAAGGAAGGCAGATGTGTCCGGATAGAGAACCAGGAGCACCCCACGGGAGCTGGGGGGTCCGGCAGCCCGGCCTGCGCACTAATAACGACGGGGGATTGGAGGACGCCGCTAATAAGGTTCCTCGAAACAGGCGAGGGACCAAGTGACCCAATGGAAGCGAGGAAGCTAAGGCATAAAGCAGCGCGGTTCGTAGCAACACAAGGAAAGCTATACTGCCGAACAGCCGCGGATGGGGCCCCGCTCCGACTATGCGTCTCTCGCGAGGATGGCCGGATGATCGCGCGAAGCATCCACGAGGGGGCAAGTGGCGCTCACCAAGGCGGTCGGACCCTGAAAAAGAAGGTGGCCAGACAGGGCTACTACTGGCCAGAGTCAATAAAAGACTTTGAGGGAATAGTGGAAAGGTGCGACGAGTGCCAAAGGTACTCAAACGTCCAGAGGCGGCCGTCCACCGCGATAAAAGCAGTAACTACGCCTGTCTGGTGAAACATGTCTGATTACGGCAGTCACTCCCAGCAACATCTTTCAACAAGGACTAGGGTTCCGTCGCTTTACGTCGTCACTTTGGATAGAAGTCGTCACATTTCGAGGGAGAGTATCACAAACTCTCCCAACACTTCTGTTACTCCGGCCAGAAGTCGTCACATTTCGAGGGAGAGTATCACAAACTCTCCCGACACTTCTGTAACTTCGCCCAGAAGTCGTCACATTTCGAGAGGGGTATCACAAATTCTCCCGACACTTCTGTCGCTTCGGACAGAAGTCGTCACATTTTCAGTAGAGAGTATCACAATTGCTCACGACGCTTCTGTCGCTGCGGCCAGAAGTCGTCAAATTTTCAATGGGGAATATCACAAGTACTCCCGACGCTTCTGTCGCTTCGGCCAGAAGTCGTCAAATTTTCAATGGGGAATATCACAAGTACTCCCGACGCTTCTGTCGCTTCGGCCAGAAGTCGTCAAATTTCGGGGAGAGTATCACAAACTCTCCCGACACTTCTGTCGCTCCGGTCAGAAGTCGTCAAAAATTGAGCACGGTAAGATCTGTCGCTTCGGCCAGATTTACCAAGGATGAATTTGAGCAAAGGAGAGGCATCAAGGAAGGTAAAATCGCATGGTAAGTTCAATAAGTTAAATATGTGTTTTGGACTGATCTAGTTGTTTTGCAGGATGTTTTCTTTTTTGCAGAAAAGGTTCTAATAGTGAACCAGACTCTGAAAGTGAGTCAATCTATTTTGTCGCTTTGGCCTTAATAGATCCAGGTCCATTTTGTCGCTTCGGCCTTAATGGACCAAGAATTATGTTGTCGCTTTGGCTTCAATAATTCTTCTATCTTGTCGCTTCGGCCTTTATACAATTGGAGATCATTTTTTCGTTTTGGCCTTAATGATCTCGACCCATCTTGCGCTTTGGCCTATGGGGTAACCGTCGTTGCGGACGTAAAGTCGCTCTTGATCAGGGTGGACTATAAACATCAGTTCTGATAGTGAACTAGATTCTGTCGCTTCGGCCAGAATCCACGCATTTTGACGCTTCGGCCAGAATCCACACATTCTGTCGCTTCGGCCAGAATCATATTCTAATAGTGAATCCACACATCCAGAATCCACACATTCTGTCGCTTCGGCCAGAATCATATTCTAATAGTGAATCCACACATTCTGTTGCTTCGTCCAGAATCAGATTCTAATAGTGAATCCACGCATTCTGTCGCTTCGGCCATAATCCACAACAAAAGTCGCTCATGATCAGAGTAGGACTATAAACATGTAGTTCCGTTGGCCTGGAACTAGATTCTGATAGTGAATCAATCCATTTGATAGTGCATGGATCACGCGGAGTCATTTGTGTCGCTGTGAACGCAATGACTCAATCCCATCTTGTCGTTTTGGCCTTGATGCGGATCACCTTGCTTGGGGGGGATACTGACTTTACACGCGTGTTTTTTGTGCTCTCTTCAAGGGGGAGTACTGGTGAAACATGTCTGATGCCCTTCAACAAGGACTAGGATTCCGTCGCTTTATGCCGGACCCTCGGAGAGTTCTACAATGCGGAGGAAGTGTCTACGTCAAGTACTCAAGGCAACACGATGGGGCACAAACTGAGCATCCTCAGCAAAACATACAAGTTGAAAGGTTTGAGGATGCTCAAACTGATTTGCCTCCTCGGACATCCATCTCTCCCACTCTAGAAGCGTGGTTGATTAACTTCATGGAGAACATGGAGCGAAGAGTTAACAACCTTGAGAAAACGAGGAGTCAGAGGACCATCACCCGCGAAAGAGCGGATGAATCGGCCTCTCATAATTCTCCGTCTGCGGAAAAAAGAAAGGTCCAGAACCAGAAAAATCAAGAACTGGACTCAGTAAGAGTCGCACTGAGAGAACTCTTACAACACGGTTCATGGAGGACCTCCGTCGGAAGCTGGCCGACAATCCGGTCGCCAGTGGTCCGATCGAATTCCTAAGAGTCAAAAGCGCTCCTTTCCAAGAGGACCTTTTGAAGGTGGCCTTTCCACCAACCTGACGGGTGATGAAGCACTGAATCTGCTACCAGGGCTCGCGGTGGTGCGAGGTTGATGCCGGAGGCTTTGGATTCCACGACGCACACTCTACGTCAAAATACCTGCAAGTGAAACTAGGCGATTCTAGTGAGAATCGGCGAGTTTCGTAGTGTAGTGCTCTGGTGTGAGAGTGGAACTTGAATCGTGCCTTTGAGTGTCCCCTTGGGACCCCTTTTATAGGGTCTCGGAGGGCGCACTCATCGGCGGGGATCGCGCCTATGGTCATATATGGTAACATTTATGACGTTGGCTGCCGCCGAGTAATGGTCGTAAGTCGCCGATTCAGGTATGGAAGTCGCCTAGTTAAGGGCTAACTCGGCGAGTTTCTAGGGCCAAGTCGTACAGTCTACCATACTGCCGATCTTGCCTTAACTCGGCGAGTTATCCTGTATGTCGGCGACTTGGTAGTCCAATCGGGCGACTTACGGGCTAACTCGGCTATCTGGACGAAAAACGATGTTCCGCACCGTGGGAGCTCTCCGGGGGTCCTGCCTTAGCGACGGAGCCCTAGTCCTTGTTGAGAGGCGTTGATGGGTAGTGACTGGTGTAATCAGGCATGTCTCACCAGCGGGTACCCAGAATAGAGTCGTACGATGGTTCGGGTGATCCAAAAGATCACGTTAACCTCTACCTCAATGTTCTGGAACCGTAAACCACTGACAACGCACTGCTGTGTTGA
Source organism: Zostera marina (assembly GCA_001185155.1). Classification (NCBI taxonomy): domain Eukaryota; kingdom Viridiplantae; phylum Streptophyta; class Magnoliopsida; order Alismatales; family Zosteraceae; genus Zostera; species Zostera marina. Next base: position 53,992 of record LFYR01000611.1, on the reverse strand, counting down.
GCATTCCCCGGCACTCTCAAGGGCAATGCCTATCGGTGGTTTTCCGGTCTGCCAGCTGGATCCTTCTTCAGCTTCACGGACCTCTCGTCCAAATTCATCGCCCAACATGTGGGGATGATTAGGATCAAACACAGTGCCAATGCACTGCTGGCACTGCGACAGAACAAACTGTCTCTCAGGGATTACACGATTAAGTTCACTTCGATGATGACAGAAGTGAGCGACTTAATCCCGAGTCTGGCCATAGCGGGGTACACGAATGGGCTAGTACCCTACTCCCCTTTGGCCCTGAATCTTACGCTCCATAAAGTGGAGACCTTACCCGACCTCATCCAACGAGCTCAATCATTCATTGAGGTGGAAGAGCAGAATGAAAACAAGCTAGTGGAACTTGAGAACACTAGCTTCAAAAAACAAAAGTTCGAGAAGAAGGGCTACAATGAAAGGAACAATTTTCATGACTCCTCGAACAGATACACTGACAATGCGGCTGATTCCTTCAAAAAGGAATGGAATCCCAAACACGATAACAAGGTGTATCAAACATCCACCAAACAGTCGCTAAGGGGTCCACCTCAACCATGGAAGGATCGGACCCCGCTAACAATCAGCAAAGGCGAGCTGTTTGAGAAACTGAAGAACAGAGTGGATCTGCCCGCTCCTCGCTCTATGGACCCTGCAACCAAAGATAGCCATCAAAAAGGTGGAAGATTATGTAAATTCCACAAGGACCACGGCCATCTGACGGACTATTACAGGGAGTTCTCGCTTTATGTCGAGCAATTGATCTCGAACGGTGAACTTGACAACTTTGTCAGAGGATCCCGAAGTCGAGACGATTGCAAGTCTGACATGAAAGGGAAGCGTCCACGCTCTCCTTCGCCAGACAGCGACAATAGCGAGGACCACCCACGGAAAACCATCAATATGCTATTTGGTGGTAGACCCACTGGAAGGCAAGCATAACTGAGAGGAATAGGAATAAGCTGTCACCCAAAGGTTCATGCATCTGGAACACAGACAACATACAACAATACTACGCTTAGTATTGAACACGTTATTCCTTAGGGCCTCTTAGTCTATATGTTAGTACAAATTGCAAAGTAGAAAAATCAGATTTTACCTTTGTAATTTACATTTCAATAAAGTTTACATTTATCATCTACCTACGACTCTAACTAGCACCCCACATTATAAATCTATTTTGTCGTTATGGCCTTAATAGATTAAAATTGTTTCGACACATTACGATTCAACCCAATCTTGTCGCTTCAGCCTAGATGTGGGTCCAAAAAGTTACTTTGTCGCTACGGCCAGAGTTCAACCACGCATTAGGGTCTAGAAGTAGAGTCCTAGGTAGTTGATAGGTACAAGTGAACCCAACCACAAGAGGTTCTAAGTACCCACCACACTTACCAGAATCTATTATGTCACTATGGTCTTAATAGATTAGTAATCATTTTGTCGCTATAGCCTTAACAATTCAACCCCATCTCGTTGTTACGATCTTGATGTGGGTCAAAAGTTGCTCCGTCGCTTCGACCGGAATTGAACTACATAGTAAGGAATCTAGAGTATAATTCTAGAGTCTTAAGGTCTAAAAAAAATCATATCTTAATTTCGATATTTTCTATCTTCCGTTATCTTTTTTCGATATTTTGTTTTCAACTTATTATTTTGATCGACATTGCGAGTTTTTGTTAATTGTGAAGTTTAATTCATTTCGCGAATTTAACCGTAGACTGAGCTACGATTCGCACGGCCAAGTCTACGGCCAGAGTGACTAGCGATAGGGTTAGTCTAATTTACATCCAGAGTAGCTAAATTACGACTCGCGAATCTAGTTTCGGGTCTTAGTTACAATTCAAAGAAATAAAGTAAATAAATAATTAATTGAAAGAAAGCAAAGCAAAGCGATACATTAATAAAGTTTAAAATATTCTAAAAAAGTTACAAAAATATAAGGACTAAGTGATTCTATTCTTTAATAGCTTCGTCCTTCATTTTATCCAGCGCATCCTTGTTCTTCTCGAGCTCTTCAGGATGCTGCTCTACCCATGTCATGATATCCGTGATGAAGTCAGGGGGTAGAGCGGGAAACACGGAAGGTTCGAAAAAGATGAGCTCTTGGAGTTGGTCGGATTGATATCTCACATCCAACTCCAACCCTTCAGCCTTCCCAGAGAGCACGGACTTATCCTTCGAAAGCGCCAAGATCTCCTCTTCCGCGCTGGTAAGTTCGCTCTTCAGCCCCGTGGTCTCTTTCTCGAATTGGGCAACCTGTTTTTTCAAGTTAGCAACAGTAGCCTCAAGTGAGACTACACGCCCAATCTCGCCTCCAAGCTGACCTTTGAAATCTTCAACTTCTTTAACATGAACAGCGGAGGTCTCTTTCAGCTCTTTTCGAAGTCTCAATATCTTCGTGACATATTCATCTATCTCTTTCTGCTTAGACTCGATTGTCTTGTCTTTCTTCGGCAGAATGTTGTCACGTATATTCTCCATACGGGACTTCGCATTCTTCAGCTTGGCAAGGGCTTTCTCGTTCTCCTTGAACTTCGTGTCAAGCTGATTATACTTTTCCTGAAGCTTCTCAGTGTCATGAATGGTATCAACACTATAACATGCATGAGCCATATAGCAAGCGGCGGTCATGTGTTGAAGTAGCTCGTTCCTAACCCACCGCCCGGGCTGAGCCAATAGAAGTGACATCGCTTCCTTCCTAACCTGAGGATCGGCATTAAAGTCCGGAAGCATCACACCAGAAGTATAGGGCCGATAGCCAGTAGTAGGTGGGGGCGCGGATCGAGAACTTGAACCTGTTTCAAATATCCGTCGGGGCTCAGAAGCTTTGCTCTTCTTCAATCATATCATCTTAGCCTCTCGAAATCACTTGCACATATAGAGAGGAGCGGCGTCGAAATATAAAAGCGATTGCTTTTTCCCGCTCTGAACCTCTTTCTTTGTTGGTGGCTTTTGAACTTCAGCCACATCTTCAAAAGTGAAGTCTTCCCTTTGGAAAAGGATAAAGGGGATACCGCGCGGCACATAATAGTCAGCCAGGGCTTGCGCGATTCGATCCGCGGCTTCAACATCTTTAGTAGTCAGCCCAAGCAAGGCACTCATGTGCACTCGGTTGGGGTCGTTCCATTCTTCCCGACTCCGGAAAGAAACTCAGAGGTGATGAAGAAAAACTCCTTCTTCCAGTAACAGCCAAAGTTGGTCGACAAGTCGTCGACGACATTCTTATCAAAATGCCGTCGCGTAAACCCGACGCGACCAGACCCCGGCTTTCCATCTTTAACAAGCTTGTAGAAGTTCAGAAACAAGCTTGCAGTGGGAGTTATCCTCAGGCTCCAATATACGTTCAAAAAACCCCTCAAGGTCACGAAAAAACCCGTCGGAAGTTGCGACAGGGACACTTCAAAAGCGAGTAATACTTCGCTCATTATCACAGGAATTGGAAGTTCTGAGAAATGTTTGAAGTAGATCCTCGGTATAGCCTGGAATCCCAATGGTGGGAGACTCGCAGGCTGGTAGGGGAACACCTGGGGACTTGGGCAGACAAGGTCTCGGAGACCATGTGGGCCTATCGAACAACGATCAGGACACCGACAGGCCAGACGCCATTCACGCTCGCTTTCGGAATCGAGGCAGTAGCCCCCGCGGAGCTGGTTTGGCCTACGGCCAGTATAGATCAATTTCAATCGGAGGCAAATGACAGAGCGCTCTTCCTGACCAGAGAGGACGTGGAAGACAAGAGAGAAGAAGCCGCCATCAGGGACCTCGCGTACAAGCGAAGGATGGCCAGGTACCACAACATGAGAGTAATAGAGAAGAACTTGGCGCCGGGTGACCTAGTGCTAAGGAACGCCAAAGTAACGGGCGTGGACCAAACGAAGGGAAAGATGTCACCAAGATGGGAGGGCCCGTATGTGATAATGGACGAAGTTCGACCCAGAATCTTCCTCCTGGGGTATGAGGACGGCCAGCCCAAAGAAAGAACCTGGCACGCGGAACGTTGGACGTGTCGCGTTTTTTTTGTTCTTTTTGTGATGAATCTTTACCAAAGAAGAACGTTGGAAAAACACAACGGTGGTTAGTTCCTGGTAGACTGCACATCTCGCCCCTGAACACTCGGCGAGTTTGCCCTAAATAGGCGACTTCCATACCTGAATCGCCGACTTACGACCGTTACTCGCCGCCGGCCAACGTCATAAATGTTTCCATATATGACCATAGGCGCGATGTCCGCCTTTGATCACGCCCTCCGAGACCCTATAAAAAGGGTCCCAAGGGGACACTCAATGGCACAACACAAGTTTCACTCTTACCAGAGCATCACTAAGAAACTCGACGATTCTCACTAGAATCGCCTAGTTTCTACTTGCAGGTATTTGACGTAGAACGCGCGTCGTGGACTCAAGAGCCTCCGGCATAACCTCGCACCACCGCGAGCCCTAGTAGCAGATTCAGTGCTTCATCAGTTCCCTAAAGAAAAAAACAAATTCCCACAAGACCCCGGGTGAGTTGGGCGAAGCTCCACTCCTTCCCGGGGTGTCTCGAGTAAGAAATTGACAATCGCGATGGGAGCTGGCCGAACAGGCCTAAGGTCGAAGGGCCACGAAGAGGCCCTAGGTCAGCGCTAAAAACCCAGAGAACATAATAAGTAAAAAACGGAAGCATGGTGAGAAAAAAGCGGAAGCATGATAGGAAAAAAGCAGAAGCATGGTAAGGAAAAAGCGGAAGCAGAATTAAATGTGTTTTATATTACAAAGAAAAACAAAAAAGCACACGAATAGAGGAACGAGAGAATCAGGACGGAGGGTTCAGCGAGATGGTGAGACATGCCTGATTACGACAGTCACTCCCAGCAATGCCTTTCAACAAAGACTAGGGCTCCGTCGCTTTGGCAGGACCCCCGGAGAGCTCCCACGGTGCGGAACACGTTCATCGTCCAGATCGCCGAGTTAGCCCGTAAGTCGCCCGATTGGACTACCAAGTCGCCGACATAAAGGATAAGTCGCCGAGTTAAGGCAAGATCGGCAGTATCGTAGACTGCACATCTTGGCCCTAGAAACTCGACGAGTTAGCCCTAACTAGGCGACTTCCATACCTAAATCACCGACTTACGACCGTTACTCGCCGCCAGCCAACGTCATAAATGTTACCATATATGACCATAGGCGCGATGTCCGCCTTTGATTGCGCCCTCCGAGACCCTATAAAAAGGGTCCCAAGGGGACACTCAAAGGCACGATTTAAGTTCCTCTCTCACACCAGAGCATCACTACGAAACTCGTCAATTCTCACTAGAATCGCCTAGTTTCCACTTGCAGGTATTTGACGTAGAGCGTGCGTCGTGGACTCCAGAGCCTCCGGCATCACCTCGCACCACCGCGAGCCCTGGTAGCAGATTCAGTGCTTCATCAGCTGGCGCCGTCTGTGGGACTACCGAACCACCGGTATCCCGTCGTAATCGCGATTTTTTAAAAATCCGGCTCGAGCTCTCCTATAGGTTTCGCCGAGTTAGATCGTCCGATTCTCGGTTCAGGTCCGATTTAGCCTTAAATCTCCGACTTATCCTTGAGAATCGCCCGATCCGGAATATCGTCTGCTAGCTAAGAGTGTTGTCCACGACCTTGTTCGGAAAAACCACGAAATCTCAAAGTCGCCGAGTTAACCCCTAACTCGCCGACTTAGTTTTTGTTTTTCCGACAGGCTCAGTCAGGTACCTCTTCGCTTTGGTACTTCTTCGCTTTTGTTTTCATGGCAATCATCGAAAAACAAAAGCACCCTTACGCCACAAGAAGTAAGGGAAAAATGCCAGCAGCTGAGCTGGAACAGGGCGAACAATCCCGACCAAAGGGACCTAGCAATGCTCAATCTGTTGAAACAAACTCGGTTCCTCCACACGTCGAGGAACACATAGTACCCAAGGCTCCACCCACCTTGGAGGAAAGGTTGTTCAGCTTCATGGACAACATAGAAAGGAGGATGACTAACCTCGAGCAAGTGAGGAGTCATAGGACCACCACCATCCGTGAAAAAGCGGATGAATCTAGGTCCATCTATTCTCCATCTGCGGAGAAAACCAAACAGAGTTCCCGTCTCAAAATGGGACCCAGTAAGAGTCGCTCCGAAAGGACTCTTACTACTCGGTTTGTAGAGGATCTTCGGCGGAAGTTGGCCACCGACCCAGCTGTCGGCAATCCGCACGAGATCCTAAGGGTTAAAAGTGCTCCTCTTCGCGAGGACCTTTTAAAGGGATCTTTCCCACCTAACTGGCGGGTACCCAGGATCGAGGCATATGACGGTTCAAGTCATCCACAAGATCACGTGAATCTCTACCTCAACGTCCTGGAACCGCAAACCATCGATGATGGGATGCTATGTCGGGCATTCCCCGGCACTCTCAAAGCGAAAGGAACTCCTTGCCCGCAATCAAAAGAAGTGAGAGCAGAAGATATCTTCTTCACGAGCTTCAGTTCAGCCTTGCTCAAGGCGTAAAGAACATCTAGGTGTACGCGGCGAGCGTTGGCCCACCTCTCGCGACTCCCGCGTACAAACGTCGAATCAGTAAAAAAGAACTCGCTCTTCCACTGGGGCCCATAGTTAGTGGGGAGTTCTTTGATCAGCTCACGTTCGCTGAACCGCTTCGCTAACCCCAACCGACCAGATTCGGAAGCGGGTGCCTTGACAAACTTATAGAACCAGAAGAACAAGGCAGCGGTTGCAGGGATGTTCAAGCTCCAACAGATGTTGGAGAATCCTCTCAGATAGACAAAGAATGCTGCCTGCATCTGCGACAGCGAGACCCCCCCTTGTAGCAGCACTTCACTCATCAATGCAGGAATAGGCAGCATCGAGAAGTGCCTAAAGTAAAGGCGGGGGATGGCTTGGAACCCCGCGGGAGGTAGATTCGCGGGCTGATATCGCGACCCCCAGAATCGCAGATGCTCAGATATACGAATCCCGCGTAAAATCTCACGGGCTTCAAGTGCAGAGGTTATTGAGAATGGATGCACGGTCTCATTCTGCGGCATGAGAGGTGCATTAACAGAAACTTCTTCAAAAGACCCCTCGCTCGTGTCACTAAGGGGTAACAATCTAATCTCACCACCCGACAAGGTTTCACAGTGTGCGTAGCCGGTGTGGTTCTCCACTCCCTCGTAGAATGGGAGGTTCACGTGGTCTCCGTCCTTGTCCATTTCCATGGGAGGAGGAGGAGTCTGCGATCCATCAGAAGGATCAGTGCGGCATCGGCTCTGGCCGCGGTCAACTTCCAGTTCCTGATCGTAATCGAAGGGCTCAGGTACCCGTACACCCTCCGCAAAGGGGAAATGTGTCTTGCCTCTACCCCCCATCCCGTAAGTCGGAGGAATGGGGGCACTACCCTCGCAAGGTTTCTCAGATGAGTCCTTGGCATGCTTGGGGTGCTTTCTTTTTCTCTTCTTCGGCCTCTCAGATTCATCTATCGGCCCCTCAGATTCCACCACTTGGATGGGTTCAGGTTCTTTAAATCCCTCCCCCGAGTTGGGAGGCAATGTCGGTGATTTAGGACCCAAACTCGCCGATGTTTGTACTGAACTCGCCGATCCGAGTTTAATTACTCGGCGAGGTCTCTTGAAAATGGGGACACCCCCTTTGCCTTTGGCCGGCGACTTCCCAAGGGGACTCGCCGACTTAGTTGCAAAAGTCGGGGGAATCTCGCCTGGTTCAATAGAAGGCCCTGCCACGACTAGAGCCAGGGAGTCATCCGTCAAACTCGCCGATTTCTTGTTAGAACTCGGCGAGTTTTCAGGAGTTAGCCCGAGCAACTCGCGGGCAGTAGCTAAGAACTTAACGTTCTGTGGCGCATCGACAGCCGGAATCTCCGACCCACCGCGCGAAGGCGAGGGGATCGGAGACTCGACGGTGTCGAGCACCCCCGTCAAGCTTTCATCAACATCATCATTAAGGATGTCGGCGACCAGAGCCTCGGTCTCCGACATTGTCAATCGAGGAAGCGACGGTTGATCTGCCATATATCGGCGATGTAAGAGTAGACTCGGCAAGTTAGTGAAGGGTTCTGGTGATTATGGCGAGAGTCGGCGAGTTAGGAAGAGACTCAGCGACTTAGCAAAGGATTAGGGTTTAAGCAAATCAGGGAAAGTGATGTGCGGATTAAAATAATCAACTCACTATTTATAGACCCTGGATAAATTGCAAAAAACCCCCGGAAAATTTAGAAATTACGCGAAGGAAAATCGCTAATTGATTTCCAAATCCACAAGACTCGGCGAGTTTCTCGCAAACTCGCCGAGTTTGGGCAAAAATCACGGGATACGAAGAGGAAACTTCCATACTTGGAAAATTTGTAAATATTTCCCAAGATCACAAGGATTCTCTAAGAGATCCGGCAGCTCATACTAAGACTCGCCGAGTTTATAAGAAAGTCGCCGATCTAGGTCAGCAAACCTCCTGGTTTCTCAAAGAACAACCCCAATGCTAAGTCGCCGAGTTAACACTTTAAGTCGCCGACTTAGGATATCGTATAGTATCTTAGGAAGGAGAGTATCACAAGCTCTCCTGACTTTTCTGTCGCTCCGGCCGGAAATCGTCAAACTTCGAGGGGGAGTATTACAAGCTCTCCCGACTTTTCTGTCGCCTCGGCCAGAAATCGTCAAACTTCAAGGGGGGGTATCACAAGCTCTCCCGACTTTTCTGTCGCCTCTGCCAGAAATCGTCAAACTTCGAGGGGGAGTATCACAAGCTCTCCCGACTTTTCTGTCGCTTCGTCCAGAAATCGTTAAACTTCGAGGGGGAGTATCACAAGCTCTCCCCACTTTTCTGTCGCTTCGGCCAGAAATCGTCATATTTCAGGGGGGAGTATCACAAGCTCTCCCGACACTTCTGTCGCTCTGGCCAGAAGTCGTCAAACATGGCACGGTGAGTCTGTCGCTACGGCCAGACTCACCAAGGATTGGTTAAAGTAAAGAGAGAATATCGCGAGAGGTAAAATCGGTCAATAGTAATATGCGTTTTAGACTGATCTAGTTGTTTTGCAGGATTTTTTCTTTTTTGCAGGTATTATTCTGTCGCTTTGACCAGAATATTTTTCTTTTTTGCAGGTGTTATTCTGTCGCTTCGGCCAGAATAAGACTCTAATAGTGAGTCCAACTATCTTGTCGCTTTTTGCCTTGATACACTAGAGATCGTTCTGTCGCTTTGGCCTTAACGATCTCAACCCATCTTGTCGCTTTAAGCCTTGAAGGGGGCCGTCGTTGCGGACTTTAAGTCGCTCTTGATCAGAGTGGACTATAAACATTAGTTCTATCGCTTCGGCTAGAACTTGGTTCTATCGCTCTAGCAAGAACCCGATTCTGTCGCTCCGGCCTGAATCGTATTCCGTCGCTTTGGCCGGAATTTATCTTGTTGCTTCGACCTCGATAAACACAGTGCAGTCGCCCTTGATCAGGGAAGGACTATAAACAGAGTTACCGTGGCCTGGAACTCGATCCATTCTTGACGTTTTGGCCTTAATGGATTCTGAATCATTACGTCACTGTGGGCGGATGATTCGATCTCATCTTGTCGCTTTGGCCTTGGTGCTGGATCACACACATTGAACCTTGGTTGGGGGGGTACTGGCGATACACGCATGTTTCTTGTGCTCTCTTCAGGGGGGAGTACTGGTGAGACATGCCTGATTACGACAGTCACTCCCAGCAATGCCTTTCAACAAGGACTAGGGCTCCGTCTCTTTGGCAGGACCCCCGGAGAGCTCCCACGGTGCGGAACACGTTCATCGTCCAGATCGTCGAGTTAGCCCGTAAGTCGCCTATTGAACTACCAAGTCGCCGAGTTAGGGCCAAGATCGGCAGTATGGTAGACTGCACATCTTGCCCCTGGAAACTCGGCGAGTTAGCCCTAACTAGGCGACTTCCGTACCTAAATCACCGACTTACGACCGTTACTCGCCGTCAGCCAACGTCATAAATGTTACCATATATGACCATAGGCGCGATGTCCGCCTTTGATTGCGCCCTCCGAGACCCTATAAAAAGGGTCCCAAGGGGACACTCAAAGGCACGATTCAAGTTCCTCTCTCACACCAGAGCATCACTACGAAACTCGTCAATTCTCACTAGAATCGCCTAGTTTCCACTTGCAGGTATTTGACGTAGAGCGTGCGTCGTGGACTCCAGAGCCTCCGGCATCACCTCGCACCACCGCGAGCCCTGGTAGCAGATTCAGTGCTTCATCACGAGACGTAGTCAGCAAGGTCGACGTCCAGATCTTCCTATTCGTTGTCACCCACGTTGAGACTCGGCTGCTCAGCAGGAGGCCCGGCCCCGTCAGCAGATTGCCAACGCTCCCACTCCGACTGAGTCCGGGACACGACAGCGGAAGCGAGCCTGGGGCAGGCCAGGCGATGCAGAAGCCCGCGCGCTTCTCCACCGCCGTTCGTTCCTTCGCCTTGTCCCGGAGTTGGTTGAACTTAGCGCGGAATCGTTCAGACAACGCTCAGCGAGTTTCTGTTCGCGCGCGGTTGCAAGATCGAGAGCCTTCTTAGACTCGGCGGCCCGGTCCTCGGCCCAAGTGACGCGACTCTTAAGACTCGACACCTCCCTACCAACTTCGGATGCGGCACCCTCCAGGGCTGTCTTTTCGGCCAGGTGCTTCTTCGCAGCCGCCGCAGCCTCATTCACGGCATGGTCTCGGGCAGCTAGGGCAGCCGACACCTCGGAGGAAAGAGCCGCCACACGCTCCCAAGCCCCATGAAGCTCGTCCTGCATATCCAGGCTCCGCTGAAGGAGGACGTAGACAAGGGCGGCCCCACGAAGGCTATCAACGTACAAGTCCCCATCAAGCGCCGAGACACCGCGCGCGAACAGAGCCTTGTACTCGGCTTCTTCTTGGAGAAACGACTGCAGCAGATTGAAGCCCTTCAAAGCATTCCCGCCAGCTGGGAAACAGCGATGGAGGGATCAGGGGAGACGGGGTCCGCACGGTATTTCCCCGAGACAAAGGCAGAATCTAGGGCCACGCCGAATCCCTGACGGTCCAACAACCCTCCCTCCAAGGGGTACTGGGGCCTAGCAAGTCCGTGCCCAGAAGCTTCCCCGACCTCGAACTTCTGATGAAACCCGGAGGGGGGGACGGGCCCTTACGAAACCACGGCGGCACAGCGGGCCGAGCGAACATTCTCCAAGGGAGGGCTGTCCATGTTATCATCCCCGGAGCTCTCGTTGGTGTTCCTCGGGGATACAGAGGGGGTGTCCACAATAACCATGGACGTCGTTTTCTGCTTCTGTCTTTTCCGGGAAGGCGAGGGGGCTCCACGTCATAGCTGGCGACGTTATCGGGCCGGAGGTGATCTTCTGCGGTCCAACCATGTCCAAGGTGGGCAGGCTTCATAGGGCGGCACTCAGATATCTGGACAAGGAGGTCGTGCGCCTCCCGTTCGGTTGTAGTCAGGCGCGTGGAGGCAATGCCAGTGAGGCCCTTCAGGTGGCCCAGCGGAGGCCAGCTCTCGGGAGGGTTCTCAAGAGGTCCCAGACAGGACAATTTCACGAAGAAGAAATGCTCGCGCCAGCCGTGAGCACGGTCGGGCAGCACCTTGAAGAGAGCCTTCTGGGGGGTCCCGCGGGACGCTATCAGGACACGATTCCGGTCACTCGGCATCGGATATACATGGAACCAGTGAAAGAATAAGGGTAGGGTAGGCTCGTGGCCACATGCACTGCAAAGAGAGAAGAACAAAAGGATTCGCTCAATGGCACCGGGCGGAAGCTGCGAGAGCGACACCCGACAATGGTTGAGCAGACTCTGGAGGAATGGAGGAAGCGGCAGAGTCAGGCCAAGGTCGGCATAGGCAATGTAGACCGCGACGTACCCAGGAGGAGGATGAGAAGCGACAAGGATCCTTGTACTTCTAAATGCTCTTCAAGGATCCTTGTACTTCTAAATGCTCTTCAAAGCCTCAAGACAGCTAGAGGCAGAAGCTTTCGTCAACGGATTCTTGGAATCAGGAGGGGGAATGGAGGCCTGATGGATCAGATTGGCTACCGAGAGATCAAGAGACTGGGTTGGAGGCTCAAGTAAAGCGGGAAAGAGGGGAGGTAAAAAAGGAAAGTGACTGAAGTAAAAAAGGACAGTAAGTATTTATAAGGAAAGGGGGCATAGAAGACGAAGAGTCGTGAATACCTGGCCTCGTCGAAAGAAGGGGGCCCAGGAGAGCGGCCCAACAGAGCACAACGGAGCCGAAAGCTCAAGAGAGAGGGTAACGAGCCGCGAGGCTGACAAAAGGGAGCCGAATCCCACCGGGGTAAAGGCCGAGGCGAGGAGTCGGAATGACCAGAGGAGGGCCGAGGAACCAGAGGAGTGTCACCCGGGGGTCCGGAAATCAGAGGGGCGTCTCCCGGGGGCAAAAGGGCACCGGGGGCCGAGGAGGGGTGTAGGCGGACGAGCGAAGCTCGAGCAGAGCGCGGGCCAGTTCGGTGGCAGGCGGTGAGGGTAAATCAACAGCGCGAACTGAGGCATGAAAGGGAAAATGACGTTCAAAATTCAAAAAAGAAAGGCAAAATATTTCGAAATGGCATTAAAGTGATAAATTTCTATTACAAGCCCGGAGGCACTACAAAGTTACAGCAAAAGCCACAAGGCGCCTTAAGCTACAAAAAGAAAAAAAAGCTAAACGTGCTTTAAAGAAAAAGCGAAACGACGCCGAAAAGCAAGTCGGGGGAACCACACGACCTCCCTCCAAGAGATGCTTAAGGCAACACAAGGAGAGGGGAGGAGGTACCCACAGACGGCGCACCTGCAGGACCAAACAAACCCATGACCGACAGGGACCGGGCCGAAGCAGCCCCCGAACCAGGCGCAACCGGAGGCCTAGCGGTCAGACTTTGGCGGCCTCGACAAGAAGTGCCGCACGTCAGTAGCAGGGAGAGACGAGGACACACGTGAACCGCGACGACCGCGAGAGCGCCGACGGCGACCCCCACCAGCAACAGGGGCAGCAGAGGCCGAACCACGCAAGGAGAAGCAGAAGCTAGATGCGGCAGCGGCAGCGGCAGCAGCAGTAGAGAAAGTCAAGGTCCCAGAAGGAGAAGCGTCGGCCTGGCGAAGTTACGCGAGGCGGCGATGGATGTCGATCAAGACTGAGTTAAGTCGCTGGCTTTCCGACACGGCAACAGAATGGAAAGAACCAGCAGGCATCAACAAGCACTCAGTCCAAGCAGAGTGCTGGAGCTTTACTTCACGACCAAACTCTTCCAGCAGATCTTGAACGGCCATCGGTCTTGTTTCCTTTTTTCTTTGGTCATCAAAAGAAGAGGGGGAGTACTTATAGACACGTGAAGAAGGGAGGGCGTGGCTCACGAGACGCCATAAAGGAAGGTAGGTGTGCGGCCCTTTAGGCCCCCCGGCCCGGGGGGGAGTACTGTTAGTACCAGAGCCCGTCGAGTCGGACCCTGGACCAAACATGCCCGCTAGGCCCTTTAGGCCTTAGGGTGGAAGTTATAAATACCTCTCTTGGTGCAGCAGGGAGGGGGATGGGTTATATGAGAATAGGAATACTAGAGAGTTGTGTGTGTGAGCACCCTAGCGCGAGCCCACACACCATCAAGATATATACAAATACTTTTGCACCTGTTTCAAAAATAACAACTTTAAGAACTCTAATCTCCATTGCTTCAAACAAGAAATGACACTTGCAACAAATGGACGTGTAAAACACTTTTTTACATGGAAAGTTAAATGAAAAGATATACATAAGCATACCTCAAAGACTAAAATTAACAACACCAGATACAGAAAAACATAAAACAGTTTACAAACTAAAGAAATCTCTAATTGGATTAAAACAAGCATCTAAAATGTGATTCAATAAACTACAACAGATACTTACAAAATTATGCTTTTACATATACAAACCAAAGCAGACTATGTATTTTTCAGTAGATTAGAAGGACACACAACCAAGGTTTTTTAGGCGACCATGCGGTCATGCGATGGCCATGACCGCATGGCCGCCTAGGCGCTTCAGGCGACGCCTAGGCGGTCGCCTGAAAATAGGGTAAATTTTGCAAATTTACCCTGAACTTATATATATTTGCTAAAAAATATGGGTAAATTCAGAAACATTTAAAAAAATATATACATAAATTTTAAAACCTGAAATTACTAATACAAAGTAATAGACTATTAATCTAAAATTTAAAATGTAAATACATAGATTATAAGACTTCTATGAATTTAGGGTTAGAAAGGTGCAAGAAACAAGAAAGAAAAGAAGTTAGGGTTTTTTAAAACCCTCAACCTCTTATTTAAATGACTTAAGTCATTTAAATGGGCCTTAAATGGGTGGTTGGGCCTTATATTTAAATTTAAAAAAAAAATTAAAAAAAACAGACCTATTGGGTTAGGCGGATCCGGGTCAGATCCGACCCAGACCCGCCTAACCCGCTCCAGCGCATGAAGGCAAACGCCTACATGCGCTGGAGTGCATGGTCGCATGAACAAGCTTGCACACAACAACATTCATCCTTGTATATATATGTGGATGATTTATTAATAACTAAAAACAACTTTTAAAGAAAGATCTTAACACTTTAACATAAAAAATCTTGGCAAGCTAAAATATTTTTTAGGAATAGAATTTATAAACACACAAGAAAACACATTCATGAGCCAACGAAAATATGCACTTGAAATCCTCAAAAATAACCTTCAATTATAAATGTAAAACCTTCAATTATAATCCATCTTCAATTATAACAAAAGACAAGTACAAGAAAAGAAAAACTATTGGACGACTCAATTGAATACAGAAATATCGTCGAAAAATTGGTTTACCTAACAGAACCAGACCTGACATTACGCATGCAGTCAATTGTCTAGGCCAACACATGCAAAATCGCAATGAAGTAGACGCAAAAATGGTAAATAAAATCTTGAGATACATCAAAAACTCACCAGGATTTGGTTTATTTTTCTCAAAATCAACATCAGGGATCAAAGGTTTCTCCGACTCTGACTAGGCCTTTTGCCCGATCACGAGACGATCACAACTGGATTCACCATATACCTGCATGGAAATATTATATCATGAGAAACCAAGAAACAACACACAGTATATAGCACGATCATCTGCAGAAGCAAAGTATCGAGCACTAGCGTATACATCATGCGAAGTAACTTGGTTAGTCAACTTACTCAAAGAAATGAGGATCAATACGATCACATCAATGATCTTCACAGACAGTTCTTCGGCAGTTGAAATCACAAAAAATTCAGTATCACACCAAAGAACGAAACATATTAAAATAGACATATATAGGTACAATCAGAGACAAAGTTCTAGCGAAAGAGATATCATTGGACAAAATCAATACAAAACTAAACATAACAGATCTCTTCACTAAATCTAAGGAATGATCAAGGGATGCGAAACTTACATGAAAACACTGAGCAAGAAGATCAAAGCAAGAATATAAATAAAACTCACCAGAATCCTCTAGATCACCTACGACTTTCCCATTGAAAAACCCTAGCCTGATAGATGTAACCTTTATATATCAAAGATACATAGAACTTCCTTAGACGGATAACCAACCGCCCGATCGATGACTCAATCACATTTCACTTTAAAATTCTCATTTGACCCATGCCAATCCTTTTTCAAAGCCCAAAACCATTAAGTCCAGCGACTCCAATAGGTCCACCCATTAATAAAAAAAGTTCTATCACATTTCCATTACTGGTCCAAGGTTCAAATCCATTACGTTTCCAAAAATTCGATTAGCCCAAATCCATTACATTTTAAAGTCCAAAACACTCAATTCGAAAATAAATTATTTCACCCATGAATTGATAAATTATTTCACCCAACAAGGATTCGACCTGAGTCAAATCCCAGCCCGACCCAACTACGATACGGATCGACTCTGGGAACCCGACCACGGCCTGGGCTTAAGCCCAGATAAGTATCTGACGAGCCCAGCCCCATTAGCAAGATAATACTGTTATCAATATATACTGGTTACCTAGAGATCAACAATAGGTTAATTTAATGAGTCTACACTAGCTACTAGAGTGAAAGAAAAAGAGAGAGATCTAGATCGACTGTAACGGCCGTCTCTTCGGTCTTACGTCGTTATGTTCATAACACATTGGACCACAGTCGTTATGTTTATAACACATTGGACCACACATCTTATGTTAACTAGAAGTAAAATATTTAAAAAAAAAAACAAATTTTTTTTTTATCTATAAATAAGACTAAGTTCTTGAAAATCTATAAAAAAAATCCTAATATAAACCTTACAGAGTTATAGCCTTGAGAGGCAGGCATATATAGGCCATAGAGCTAATTAATAATCTGAAGTTCTGAACTCAATCGATTTCAACAATGTATTAAGATTTAAGTTGATTTTTATCGATACTGAACTGGAAACATAATCAGTCAGTGTTCAGGGTTTTAGGATTTTAGTACTTTACCACCAATCTACACAGATTTGGTGCGGTGTCCAGTGGACTTGTTGATCGATCTATAGATAGACATTGGCAAGTTCAGCTGTTCAGGTACATGCATGCGTTCCAGTTTTGAATGAAAATGGTTGAGATCGAGAATTCCATGGAAGTATTTGCATAAAGGTACATCTAATGTACTCTCATGTGCATCTCTCAGATTCTTAGATGAACAGATTCTCAAACAGTAAAATCTGTGCAGTATGTACTCTCACTATGCATGCTTCTTCAATTCACTTCTTCTTCTTCTTCAGCTAGCTAGCTAGCTTCTTCCATATATCGAGGCACTGCAGTTAAGAATCTCAAGATGTAATGGAGATTACAGAAGATCTGGAGCACCGTACCAGCCCACATCAAGCAAGCTTAACCGAGCTGTCATAGAAATATTTATTAATGAGTTGTCACATAGAGAGATGTGTGATTCGATCACTTATTTAACATTGCCATTCTCTTCTATTGATCTTCTCCATCCAATATGGAAGAATCCAAGCCCAAATCTCCACTCCCGCTGATGCTTCTTTTTCTTCTGCTGCTGCTTCTGATGATGATCATAGCTACTTCGAGTTGGGTATCTGCAGGAACAAAAACTCCACATAACTATTACCATCAAGCTAAAGGTTAGTGAGTTCATCAATCACATCATCATCATCATCTTCATCGTCATTATATTGATCATGTACGTTTAAATCTTTACTGCATGACCTAGAAGAAGAAGAGCTAAAATCCCTCGGGTCACGGCCTCCGAGTTGCACCGACAAGTGTAGGGGGTGCAATCCGTGCGGCGCCACACTGCAAATGCCGACCACCGTTGATCACCTGAGCGTCCAATATACAAATTACGAGCATGAGGGTTGGAAATGCAAGTGTGGATCTTCTATTTACAATCCCTAATCAATCTATTTATTTCCCTTGGTAGTGTAATAATATGATTTTAGAGGGGTATTTCTACTATTATCCAAAAACTTCTGGGTATTTAAACAATTAACGATTCAGTGAATTTGTAATGTAAAAAAAAAAATGGCTTCCCGTCGACGATTACACGATTTTTTCTCTATCTCCTCCCGTAGATTCTCCGCCGGTGCTTTCTCTCTCGCGAGCATCTTCCGGGTTGGGAGTCGATCCGGTCATCTAAGAAAACGACCACAGCAGGATCAGATCTTCTCCGAGTGGTGTAAACGATCTAAACTTTCTGCTACTACTGTTCGTGCCGTCATCCAACTGCGGTCTAAATATCCCCGGGATTGGGAGTTTTCGGGATCTTTAATATATCGTGGTATTTTAATGGAGGGTGAAATCATCGACGTAGAATCCGCCGACGTACTGATCGAGATTGCGGAGTCTGGTGTGTTTCCTTCAGTACCCGTACAACTGGGCAAGTTGATTACGAAACTTTGCAGGAGTGGGTTTGTTGGAAAAGCTTGGGATTTCTTCCATGTCTTGAAAAGAGGAGGTTGCTTGGTCGGAACTTCTTGCTGCAATGCGCTTCTCACCGGACTCTACAGAAAAAAAGACTTCGAGAAAATGAATAGACTATTCTCGGAGATGAAGGATTGGGGTATGCAGCCTGATAAATTCACGTATGCGATCGTAATAGATTATCTATGTAAATCCAACCGTGTCAACGATGCTCGGAAGCTGTTCGACAAAATATCTACGACAACACAGGATCACACAGTGCTGTGCAGCACCATCATCGATGGTATGTGTCGGAACGGTCAGGTTATGACTGCATTGGATTTCTTCCGAGAACAATGCTCTTCCGATCTTCATTACTCAGGATGCGTCGTGACATACACCATTCTGATAGATGCTTTTCTCAAAGCTGAAAATATCAGTAATGCAATGGAACTGTATGATGAAATGCGCAGAAGAGGATATAAACCCAATACCATCACGTATAACGTTATGGTGATAGGTTTATCGACGGCCGGCGCAGTAGAAAAGACTCACTCCATAATCTCCGATATGCAAAATCAAGGGTTCCTTCCGAAACTCATGTATTACAACATGGTGATCAGTGGGTTCTCTAAAAAGAACATGCCCGACAAGATGCTTGAGTTACTCGCCGAAATGGAAACTGCCGGAGTTAAACCCGATGATTTCACTTACAATAAAATAATCTCTTATTCCGCCAACAGAGGAGACGTCTCAACCGCCAACCGACATTTTAACGATATGGTGAGTCGTGGGTTCAAACCCAACGTTGTCACCTACAGGGCACTAATCAACTGCCACTGCAAATCTGGAGAATTCGATGCAGCTATGAAGATTTTTAGAAACATGTCGGAGTTTGGAATCCGACCAGATAATGGCATCTATTCGACCCTGTTCAGTCATTTGAGCGATGAAAAGAACGTCGGTTATGTGCTCTCGCTTTTAGATGAGATGCGAGCCGGAGGAGTGTCGCCGAACGTAATCACCTATACCACCGTCTTCAAGTGCTTGTACCGCCGGGATGCTCGGGACGATGCATACAGATTAATGAATGTCATGGAAGAAGAAGGTTGCAAGCCGAATTCCGAGATTTTTGTGATTCTCATAGACTGGTTCTCTTCCGATGACGAGATCTATAGGTTAACAAGATTTATAAAGGCTTAAAGTCCAAAACCATTTTATTTTAACTCCATTTGACTTCACCAACCTCGCCAACATGTAAGCTTGGCATAACACACAAAGGCCAGACGACGATATGAATTCACCACCGTTGCAGGCCTTTAATAAATATCATGCATATTCGACATTGAAAACTAGTGACTTAATAATCACTTTCTGAATTCAAAGCTCATCCCTCTCTGGAAATCTTATTGTTATTTTCTGCACTAGCCCTTGTCGAGATTCAATAGCTGCTTCACATTCTTCGAACAGCTAGATTTAACTTCTGCTGTTCAAAATTTAATTGAAATCAAAATGAAAAGTTATTTTCATTAACTGATAGTGTGTGGGCTCACACTAGAGGGTTCACACACACAACTCTCTAGTGTAGACTTTACTAACGATCGATCTCCTCCTCTGTTGCACTTGGGAAGGTATTTATAACCTTCGTCATTGGGCCTACTGGGCCTAGCAGGCCTGTTCGGTCCGGGGTCCGTTTGGATGGGCCCTGGTACCAACATTAACCTTGTCAAGATGTTTAAAAAGTCTATTTAAAAGAAATACAAACACACCAAGTTTAACCAAAGTCTAACTAGAATGTTAACTAACCAATCTTTGGTAGATAATAACCAATGTTTAGCTCAATTCCTAATTAGTAGAGTATTATAAACTCATGACAATCTACATTTACATTATCTACATACAAATTCTACACTTATTATTGCGTTGAACTATCATTTACATGTTCATTCATATTAATACCTGGATCTATAGATAAATAATATAAGACTAGTTTACACGTTCATCCCTATCTGTTAAATTTTTTAATGGGACTAAATGATACTTACCAAACCATCACGGGAATTTTAATGACTCATTAATCAACTCATAACACATGGTGACCTATATATCCTATAATAAAACAAGAAAAACAGCAGAGGAGTCATACAACACCCACATCTGAAGTTACCACAACCCTATTATCAAACCACCAGGGATCCTACAGGCCACTCAAACTAAAATTAGAGAAAGGTCATTTTGCACATACTGCAAAAGACCAGGTCACATTGATGAAAACTGCTACCAAGTACATGGGTGCCCGAAAAAAAATGCCTTCGACAAAAATTTCAATGGTAACCGTTAACTAAACATCGAAAGACCTAACATTCCCTACAATCAAACAAAAATTTATCCAATGAGAGAAAATAAACCACAATTCAACAGGAACTACAATGGCAACAAACAGAATTTTAGGGTAAATAATACTTATGCTGAAGAACAACAAGAGCAACAAAAAAACAACAGAATTGGGATGAATAAGAGTGTTATGATAACTACAAACAATCAATTTGAAAACAACTCCTCACTCGATAGCTGGGCTAACCATCCATTGAATCAACCAAGTTATACTATTACAAATGATCAACTCATGATGCTACTGTAAAATCAAAAACAAACCTAAGCCAAAACACTCAGCAAATGTGGGAAGAGTCACAAGAGATACACCTACAACCCACAATACAGAAAACACAGGTACAATATCCTACTGTATTTATTGAACCAACTAACGTTGGAATAGTGGTTAGGATTAGTTTGCTAGTTAACTAATCCTAGTATTAGTTTGTTAAACAATCATGTATAAATAAACCCAATTGGTTAGTTCATAATCATTCAATACAATTAAACACCTTCTGTGCGACACGTATAATTTTATTTCAACAGTAAACGAACAAAATGAATGGGTGATAGATAACTTATTGAACTTACAGTGCAATTTTACCTTCCTTGATGTCTCTCCTTTGCCCAAATTGATCCTTGGTAAATCTGGCCGAAGAGACAGATCTTACCGTGTTCAATTTTTTACGACTTCTGGCCGGAGCGACAGAAGTGTCGGGAGAGTTTGTGATACTCCCCCCGAAATTTGACCACTTCTGGACGAAACGACAGAAGTGTCGGGAGAGCTTGTGATACTCCCCCTCGAAATTTGACGACTTCTGGCCGAAACGACAGAAGTGTCGGGAGAGCTTGTGATACTCCCCCTCGAAATTTGACGACTTCTGACCGAAGCGACAAAAGTGTCGGGGGAGCTTGTGATACTTCCCCTCGAAATGTGACGACTTCTGACCGAAACGACAGAAGCGTAGGGAGTATTTGTGATACTCTTTATTGAAAATGTGAGGACTTCTGTCCTAAGTGACAGAAGTGCCGGGAGGGTTTGTGATATTTTCCTTCGAAATGTGACGACTTCTGGCCGAAGCGACAAAAGTGTCGGGAGAGTTTGTGATACTCTCCCTCCAAATTTGACGACTTCTGTCCGAAATGACAGAAGCGTCGGGAGAGTTTGTGATATTTCCCCTCGAAATGTGACGATTTCTAACCGAAGTGACAGAAGCGTCGGGAGAGTTTGTGATACTCCCCCTCGAAAATCGTGCCTTTTGCGATACATAACCCTTTGAATGAGTGGTTTTTTGAAGTACTGGAGTATTCGAAACTGATAATTAAATATTCAAAACTCAAGGGTTACCTTTGTAATTTTGAACCCTGATACTGGAGAGAGCTTGTGATGTTCTCTTTTGAGATGCGACGACTTATGCCCG
Source organism: Zostera marina (assembly GCA_001185155.1). NCBI lineage: Eukaryota > Viridiplantae > Streptophyta > Magnoliopsida > Alismatales > Zosteraceae > Zostera > Zostera marina. Next base: position 32,285 of record LFYR01000611.1, on the reverse strand, counting down.
AAACGATAGAAGTGTCGGGGAGGGCTTGTGATACTCCCTCCTAAAGATGTGACGACTTCTGGCCGAAGCGACAGAAGCGTCGGAGAGAGCTTATGATACTCCCTCCTGAAAGTGTGTTGTTGTTTACCCTGAGTCGGCGACTGGGTGCCCCAATCGTCGACTCCTAAGTTTTGGGCAACTGTGAGGGTTGTTTTGAAATTTCCCCCCTTGAGTCAGCGACTCCTTCCGGGAATCGTCGGATCTTTCATGAGATCCTTAGAGATATTTTGAGGATATATGCAAATTTTCCAATTAAGGAAATATATCTCTCAAATTTTGCAAAATAGTGACCGGAATCGACGATTCAGCTTGGGAATCGTCGACTCAGGCGTGATTTCAGGGATTTGGAGATCGATTTCCGATTCCTTCCCTTGCAATTTTCGGATTCTCTAGGGGGTTTTTGCAATTTTCCCAGGGACTATAAATAGTGGTGAGCGCTTCATACTTCTCACTTCACTTTTCCCCAATTTCGAATCGCCTACCAAACCCTAGATCCTTCTGTCGCCGATTCCCCAGTTCAATTTGACTCGAATCGACGACTCCGAGATGGCAGGAACTAACCCCCACCTTACTGAAGCCAAGGCCGCCGCTATGATCGCGGAGATGGCCGGAGAAGAGACACTCATTGAGGTGTTGAACGTCGTTGAGTCGCCGATTCTGTCTCCTCCCAGAGACGTTGAATCGTCGACTCCGGTTGTTCCATCCTCTGACGACCATTTGAGTGCTTCTGTGCACGAGTTGTTGGAGCCTCTGGCTGGGTCGACGATTCCCTCTGTGGGGTCGACGATTCCTGACAAGGTTCCGGACATAGTGCCGGAAGTGGAACATCTCAGGACGATGGTGAACAATGGATAATTCAACTCCAAATACTGAGCCACTGGTGGTGAACTCCGAGGGTGTCATCGTGTCTGGGATGAACCCTAACAAGCGACCATCTCAGGACGATAGTTCAAAAAGGAAGAAGAGGCGAAGAGGCCATGGTAAAGGCAAAATCTATGTGCCTGGCCAGGAGGAGGCCGAGAATCCTCAAAATGTAAACTTCGACGAGGAACTCGTCATTGATCGTGGAATTCCCGTCCCTGCTCCAGATGCGGGACGTCGTGAAAGAGAAAGAACTCCTCCATCTCCAGTCGAGATGGATTTAGATCGAGATCCCGATGCTGATCCCTCAAACTATATTGGGGTCGTGAATCCGACCGGATATTCACATTGCGAAACGTATGTCAATAGCGCGACGCAATTGCTCCCTGTTGACCGCTCGTGCGAGAGTCGATTTGAAGAAGTTATGACTGTGGCGACGCATGCACGTCAATCTGAAGTGCACCCCCCCTCAATCATCAGCGCGAAAGAGGCTCGAAATGTGTTGAGGGCGATGAAGATTTCTGGACATCTCCGCTTCTGGGTGTCGCGATACCAGCCTGCGAACCTTCCACCACCGAGGTTCCAGGCTCTACCCAAGATGTACTTCAAGCATTTCCCTGAGCTGCCCATTCCGGAGCTCATGAGTGAATTGCTGCTTGCTTTTGAAGTCTCGCTGTCACAGTTACCAGTGGGATTCTTTGTGATGTTGAGAGGGTTCCTCAACGTTTGTTGGAGTTTAGGTGTTACCCCCACCCCATACCTCTTCCTCAACTACTATAAGTTGTGCAAGGATGGGAAGGTTGGATCAGGTCGTCTCAGGTTGGCGTGACGAAACCTCGATCGTAACGTGGTGGATGATCTTCCAACTAACCATGGAGTGTGGAAGAAAGAATTTATTTTTGTCAATTCTGAGTTTCTTCCCGGGAGTCGGGAAGTTTGGCCTGACCCGAATTGCGCGAAGCTGAGCGTGAATCTGGGCTTGATGGCGGATGATGTGATCGTCGTCACCAAGATAACCCAGGCCCTGAAAGCTCACCACCTGCCCCGTAGTGTGCCTTTTGTCTTCTGCCAGCGTGAGGACTTCACGTTTGAAGATGTTGTGGAGGTTCAGAAACCTCCCACAAATGAAGAGATGACGAGCGGAAAGAAGCGAACGCTTTTATATTTCGATGTTGCCGCTCCGTACATGGCCGCGAGATATCGACGTGCGAAGCTGATTAGACTGGAAAAGAAGGCCAAAGCTCCCAATGCCCTGAGCACGTTTGAGAGGGGCTCAAGCTCTCGAGCCGCACCTGAGCGGGCTGGTTTCACACCTTATACGAGTGGCATGCCCCTTCCTGACTTTATGGCTGATTCACAAGTCAGGTCGGATGCCATGTCCATCTTAATGGCGAAATCCGGAAGATGGGTTCAGAGTGAGCTCATGACAGCTCTGAACGTTGTAAGTGCTTCTACTTTCCGAAAACATCTTTTTACTTATTGTTTTTGTTTGTTTGCTAACTTGTTTTTTTTATGTAGGCTTGCTACATGACCCATGCTTGTTTTGGCATGGATTCGATAAATGACGTTCAGAAAATTCAGGATCGATATAATGAGCTGGACGCCAAGTACAAGAATAGCGAGAAGCAGTTGGGCAAGCTGACACATGTCAAGAGAAAGTTTGAAAACCTTAGAGACAACGTCATCCTGAAGAAGGAGAAGACGATTGAGTCCCAGAAGAAGGAAATCGACGATTATATTGCGAAGATTTTGGGACTCCGCAAAGAACAGAAGAGTGCCTCTATGCAAATAGAAGACATGTGGGTTCAGCTAGAAGCTGAGATTGGAAATGTGGTTTCATCTGAAGCCACAAATGCGAACTTGAGGAGCACTAACTCTGAGCTGGAGAGGAAGTGCGCTGAGATGAACGACCAACTCTCTCGTTCTAAGGAGGAGTTGGAAAATACGAAGAAGGAGAACTCCGCACTTCTGGATAAGGCTAAGGACTTGGAGTTGGACAAAAAGTATCAATCCGATCAACTCCAAGAACTTAGCTTCTTTGGTACCTCCGTGTTCCCATCACTACCAGAAGACTTTATTTCGGATATCATGACGTGGGTAGACAAGCATCCCGAGGAAAAGGAAAAGAACAAGGATGCCCTAGACAAGCTGAAGAACGACGAAGAAGACTAGATTTTTTTTTAAATTTCTTCTTAGCTTGTAACTTATGTTTTTTGTAATTTTTTGGAACTTAATATCAATTATTTTGCTTTCTAAATTAATTGTTTGTTTAATTTATTTTTTGAATTGTAACTAAGACCCGAAACTAGATTCACAAGTTATAATTTAGCCGCTCTGGACGTAAATTAGACTCTGCTAACCCTATCGCTAGCCACTCTAGGTGTAGTCTTGGTCGTACGAATCGTAGCTCAGTCTACGGCTAAACTCGCGAAATAAATTAAACTTCACAACTAATCGAAACTCGCAAAACTAAGTGACGTAATAAGTTTGAGATACAAAAAACTGTCGGGAATTTTAGCTAGGATTTAGAATTTTCTAGACTAAGTGACGTAAGCACTTAGAACTTTTTTCGATCCTAAGACTCTAGATTCCTTAATATGTAGTTCAAGTCCGGTCGAAGCGACGGAGTAACTTTTTACCCACATCAAGGTCGTAACAACGAGATGGGGTTGAATCGTTAAGGCTATAGCGACAAAACGATTACTAATCTATTAAGGCCATAGTGACATAATAGATTCTGGTAAGTGTGGTAGATACTTAGAACCTCTTGTGGTTGGGTTCACTTGTACCTATCAACTATCTAAGACTCTACTTTTAGACCCTAATGCGTAGTTGAACTCTGGCCGTAGCAACAGAGTAACTTTTGGACCCACATCAAGACTGAAGTGACAAGATTGGGTTGAATTGTTAAGTCTAATGTGTCAAAATGATTTTAATCTATTAAGGCCATAGCGATAAAATAGATTTATAACGTGGGGTGCTAGTTAGAGTCGTAGGTAGATGATAAATGTAAACTTTATTGAAATGGAAATTACAAAGGTAAAATCTGATTATTCTACTTTGTAATTTGTACTAACATATATACTAAGAGGCCCTAAGGAATAACGTGTTCAATACTAAGCGTAGTATTGCTGCATATTGTCCGTGTGCCAGATGTAGGGACCTTTGGATGATAGTTTATTCCTTGGTCTATTCCTCTTAGTTATGCTAGCCTTGCAATGGATCCACCACCAAATACCATATTGATGGTTTTCCGTGGGTGGTCCTCGCTACTGTCGCTGTCTGGCGAAGGAGAGCGTGAACGCTTCCCCTTCGTGTCATCAGACTTGCAATCGTCCCGACCTCGGAATCCTTTGACAAAGTTGTCAAGTTCACCCTTCGAGATCAGTTGCTCGACATAAAGCGAGAACTCCCTGCAATAGTCCGTCGGGTGGCCGTGGTCCCTGTGGAATTTACAGAATCTTCCACCTTTTTGACGACTATCCTTGGTTGCAGGGTCCATAGAGCGAGGAGCGGGCAGATCCGCTCGAAATTTCAGTTTCTCAAACAGCTCGCCTTTGCTGATTGTTAGCGGGGTTCGATCCTTCCATGGTTGAGGTGGACCCCTCGACGACTGTTTGGTGGAAGTTTGATACACCTTGTTATCGTGTTTGGGCTTTCATTCCTTTTTGAAGAAATCAGCCGCATTGTCAGTGTATCTGTTCGAGGAGCCGTGAAAATTGTTCTTCTCACTGTATCCCTTCTTCTCGAACTTTTGTTTTTTGAAGCTAATGTTCTCAAGTTCCACTAGCTTGTTTTCATTTTGCTCTTCCACCTCAATGAATGATTGAGCTCGTTGGAAGAGGTCGGGTAAGGTCTCCACTTTATGGAGCGTAAGATTCAGAGCCAGAGGGTAGTAGGGTACTAGCCCGTTTGTGTACCCCGCAATGGCCAGACTTGGGATTAAGTCGCTCACTTCTGTCATCATTGAAGTGAACTTAATCGTGTAATCCCTCAAAGACAGTTTGTCCTGTCGCAGTGCATTGGCGTTGTGTTTGATCCTAATCATCCCCACATGTTGGGCGATGAATTTGGACGCGAGGTCTGCAAAGCTGGAAACTGATCCAGCTGGTAGACCGGAAAACCACCGATAGGCATTGCCCTTAAGAGTGCCGGAGAATGCTCGACACAGCAGTGCGTTGTCGGTGGTTTGCGGTTCAAGAACATTAAGGTAGAGGTTGACGTGATCTTTTGGATCACCCGAATCATCGTACGACTCTATTCTGGGCACCCGCCAGGTTGGTGGAAAAGCCACCTTCAAAATATCCTCTTGAAAAAGAACGTTTTTGACTCTCAGGAATTCGATCGGACCGCTGGCGACCGGATTGTCGGCCAGCTTCCGACGGAGGTCCTCCATAAACCGTGTTGTAAGAGTCCTCTCAGTGCGACTCTTACTGGGTCCATCTCTTGATTTTTCTGGTTCTGGACCTTTCTTTTTCTCCGCAGACGGAGAATTGTGAGAGGTCGATTCACCCGCTCCGTTGCGGGCGATGGTCCTCTGACTCCTCGCTTTCTCGAGGTTGTTAACTCTTCGCTCCATGTTTTCCATGAAGTTAACCAACCTCGCTTCTAGAGAGGGAGGGATGGATGTCCGAGGGGGCAGATCAGTTTGAGCATCCTCAAACCTTTCAGCTTGTATGTTTTGCTGAGGATGCTCAGTTTGTGCCTCATCGGGTGCCACTGAGGATTTGCCTTTGTTCCTCAGATGGTAATCGTGTTTTTGTCTTTCAGAAGTCATAGATGACAAAAGCGAATTCCAACCGAAGCGCAGGTATTGACCGAACTAACTCGAAAGAAACCAAGTGGAATCGGCGACTCAGCAGGTGGAGTCGGCGATTGGCCTTAGGTTTTTTTTGACTTTCGAGCCGAGTCGAAGACAGTACTCTTAGCTAGCAGAATAACCCGGAATCGACGACTCACTAGGTGGAGTCGGCGATTGCCTGTAAGAATCGACGATTCCTTGACACAAAGTCAGCGATTCACCCTGAGGGAATCGAGCCAAACTTTGCGAAGAAAATTTCGTGATTATGACGGGATATCGTAGTTCGATAGTCCCACAGACGGCGCCAGCTGATGAAGCACGAAATCTTCTACCAGTAGGCTCGCGGGGTTGCGAGAAAGGTCAGAGGCTTTGGAGTCCACGACGCACGCTCTACGTCAAATACCTGCAGAAGTGGAGGGGAGTCGGCACTACGGTGTGGGATTCGGCGACTTGGGCTCCTTAGTTCTTTGGTTGGAGTGTGGAGTCAAGTGTTGCGGAGGGATTACTTGATGAATGAGAGGACCCCCCAAGGGCCTCTTTTATAGGGTCTTTGGGACGTTTCTCATTCATTACCCGTGAGGCCCACACTATTATGGTGCCCCATTAAGGGTGCCATAATGGCGTGGGCCAAGTCAAGTAACGGCTGGGAGTCGACGACTCAGGTATGGGAGTCGGCGACTCAGGGTGAAGTCATCGATTCCCCATGAGCCAGGTTGGCAGACTACCAGAACTGATCGACGAGGCCTGGAATCGGTGGCTCACCTCTGGAGTCGGCGACTTGGTAGTCCCAGTCGCCGATTCCCAGTGTTGACTTGAGTACTTGACGTAGACACTTGCCCGTTGATGGGGGTGAAACCCGACCAGTACTCCAAGACGCGCAAGCAAGCGCCAAGTGGGGAACTCCGCGGGAAATCGGACCGGAACTCAAGTGCGCAGAGCTCTGCTTCGCTAGGACTTCTTCCACTCCAAATGACATGCCTTTAATGAATGGGGGATGCCTCCTATTTATAGGGGTTCTTATAGGGGTAATCTGGTCATTTGGGCAGTAACCGCCTAACTGCCTAACTGATCAGATCGAGGCTCAAGGTCGACTTTCCAGAGATCGACTTTCTGGGGATCTGATGAAGCACGAAATCTGCTACCAGTAGGCTCGCGGGGTTGCGAGGAGGGCCGGAGGCTTTAGAGTCCACGACGCGCGCTCTACGTCAATGTACCTGCAGAAGTGGAGGGGAATCGACGACTCCCTTGGGAGTAGGCAATTCGGGCTCCTTGGATTGCTCTGGTGTGGTGTGGTCAAGTGAAAATGACTTGGGAGTAGAGAACCCCCAAGGACCCCTTTTATAGGGTCTTGGGGACGTTTCCCCATTCATTAGCGTGGGGCCCACCCCATTATGGTGCCTTATTGAAGGGTGCCATAATGACGTGGGCCCTCCCAAGTAACGGTTGGGAATCGGCGACTCAGGTATGGGAGTCGTCGATTCAGAGGTGGAGTCGCCGACTCCCCATGAGCCAAGTTGGCAGTCTACTAGAACTGACCACGAGGCCTAGAGTCGGCGATTCACCCCTGGAGTTGGCGACTTGGTAGTCCCAGTCGGCGATTCCCAGGTGTTTCCTTGAGTACTTGACGTAGACACTTCCTCCGCATTTGTGAAACTCTCCGAGGGAACCCTAGTCCTTGTTGAAGGGCGTTGCTGGGAGTGACTGACGTAATCAGACATATCTCACCAGTACTCCCCCCTGAAGAGAGCATGGAAAAACACGTGTGTACCATCAGTATCCCCCCCCCAAGCAAGGTGATCCGCATCAAGGCCAAAGCGACAAGATGGGATTGAGTCATTGCGCTCATAGCGACATAAATGACTCCGTGTGGTCCATGCACTATTAGATGGACTGATTCACTATCAGAATCTAGCTCCAGGCCAACGGAACTACATGTTTATAGTCCTACTCTGATCAGGAGCGACTTTTGCTGTGGATTATGGCCGAAGCGACAGAATGCGTGGATTCTGGTGAGACATGCCTGATTACACCTGATGAAGCACGGAATCTGCTACCAGTAGGCTCGCGGAGTTGCGAGGAGGGCCAGAGGCTTTGGAGTCCACGACGCGCGCTCTACGTCAATGTACCTGCAGAAGAGGAGGGGAATCGGCGACTCACGTGGTAGTAGGCGATTCGGGCTCCTTGTTTGCTCTGGTGTGGTGTGTGAGTGGTCAAGATGAGTTGAGAGTGGAGGACACCCCTAGGACCCCTTTTATAGGGTCCTAGAGGCGTTTCCACTCAATAGAGTGGGGCCCACCTCATTATGGTGCCCTATTGAAGGGTGCC
>LFYR01000607.1:331971-409512 GCA_001185155.1 Zostera marina | reverse complement strand
GGGCAGTTATTAGCTTTGTGGCCCATTTCTTGGCATTTATAGCATCTTATTGTGTTCCAAGCTTGGTCTGAGACCCCTGATTTTTTTCCATTCAGATCTGTATTTTTTTCTTCAGGCGTTGGCAGAATTCCTTTGTCCTTGGAATATATAGGTTTACTAGATGAAGCTCCCGGTGCAAATGATGAGTATTTGTTTGTTTGTCTCTCTAGTTGTTCGGAGATGCTTACAGTCTTCATAAGTGACATTGGGGATTGTAAAATGACTTTTTCTTAAAGTGCTGATTTTAATCCCCCAATGTATCTCGCCATTTGTTGTTCTTCGGATTCATTAAGGTTGTTTCTTGCTCCCAACCTATGAAACTCCTCTGTATAATCAGCTACTGACCTCTGTCCCTGTCTGCATTTCTGATATTTTGTAAATAAAATGGTTTGAAATTCTGCCGGAAGAAATCTTTGTTTCAGCATTCTCTTCAACTTGTCCCAAGTTCTTATAGGTCTTTTTTGGAATCTAGCCCTATTCATGGTGGTTTGATCCCACCACACAACAGCTCCACTTTTAAATTTTAGTGCCACTAATTTCACTTTTTTTGAATCTGGAATTTCCATGCAGTCGAAGAATCTTTCTACTTCTGAAATCCAATCTAAGAACTCCTCTATATGTAGCTGTCCATTGAATTCAGGCAGTTCCATTCTTAATCTATAATTCCCAAATTCATTTCTTTGATTTCCTCCATTGTAGTCCTCGTACCTTTGTAACGCTCCCCTTCTTGGATAGTCTCGACGGCCCCTATTTCTTCTTCTCTCGTACTGTAATAAATCTTCTTCCTCTTCTGAAAAATCTTCCTCAGTCTGCCTATTAAAAAGTCCTCCTTGTCTGAAATTTTCTTGCTGCCTGAAATTTTCCCCCTGCCGGATCTGTTCTTCCAAGCGATCCCTAGCTGTGGGTGGGTTTCTTTTTCTGAAATTTATTGTTGGTTCTGTCTGTCCATTCACTGCCGGATCAGCTCCTCCATGCGGCTGAATAGGTTGCAAATTCTGTTGCATTGTTTGGAAGCCGTCCCTAACAAAGGTTGTTAAATCGGTTAGGGCTTTTGCCAACCTCTCAAACTCTTCACGTGTGACGTTCTCGGCCATAACTTGATTTTTTTTTGTTCTCACAAATCCGTCCAGAACAAAAAATAAAGATTAAATCAGTCCAGAACACTTGATCGCAAATCACTGTTCTCGCAGATTATTGATGTAGCTCTCGTAAATCCGTGCTGGAAATTTTCTTTCTTTTTTCTTTCTTTTTTTTTTTTTTTTTGTTTAATTTATTCCACGTGTGCTGGAATAAATCACAAAACTAAATCAATCAACTGTCTGGAATAAAGGATAGCAAATCGCGACGTGTGCAGACAGCAAATCACAAAACTAAATCGATCATGCAGACAGCAAATCGCAAACTACTTGATGACGTGTGCAGGCCGAACTTGTAGGTAGAAAAATAATCCGTCCAGGTCCGTGCGCGAATCGCGAAATGTAGGTAGAAAAATAATCCGTCCAGGTCCGTGCGCGAATCGCGAAATGTAGGTAGAAAAATACGGATTGAACAACGGATTGAACAATCGCGAAATGTACTTGATGTTCTTGGCCAGCTGCAGATCGCAAATCTCTCCTAGTCTGATACCACTTGATGTAGGCCTTGAACAGTTTGTGAGAAATCAGAATCAACGGATTGAAGAAATCCGTCCAGAGTTGTGTCAAACTAAACCAGTGAGCAATAATAATCGATTAGGGTTCAAACTCCTTGAGAATCGGTTGAAGTTTGAATGATTATCCCAATCCAAGGATAATCGATTATGGTAAATTGGAAAGAATTGTAGAATCTATGGAAATAAATGATGAAAGAAGGAAAGAAAGAAATAAAAGAAATAAAAGAAAGAAAGAAATAAAAGAAAGAATTAACGTTGAGAAATACCTTGATTAAAATAAAACTCAACTAACTCCTCCTTTGGGGTCCACTCATATTTATACTCTCATGGTTTAAGAGTGGAAAGTCTACCATGAGAGTCCAAGCCATTTTATTGGGCTTGGTCCAAGGCTCGATTAGAATCGAGCCTATTATTAATGCAAGCACTTATAAGGGCTGAATCAGATATGGTTATGGATGTTCTAAGTAGATTGATACAGAATGGAGTAAAGAACAAAAAAATAGACACTTATTAGGTGAATGGTGCTACTTCTATATCTCACCTCATGTATGCGGATGATATCCTCATATTTTCAAAGGCAAATCCGAAATCGCTTAATGCAATTAAAACGGTGCTTGAGAAATTCTCATTATTCTCGGGATTGAAAGTAAATGCGAGTAAAAGCTCCTCCACCTTCTCAAAAGTATGTGCAGAAAATCAATCTTTACATAATATCTTAGGATATACTGTTAAAAGTCTACCTATAACATATCTAGGGTTACCAATCACGGGAAAGAAAAAGTCATTTGGACAGTGTTGGAAGCTAATCCAGTCTATAGAGGCGCTCCTAGCATGATGGAGTGGGAAATGTCTTTCCTATGGAGGGAGAATACAATTAGTTAACTGGATTATAGCCGGAAAGTATACTTATTGGGCGCAAGGTATGGCTATCCCTGATTCTGTGGCTAAGAAGGTGAGAAGGTTGGCTTATAGATTTATATGGGATGGAAGGAAAGGGATCCCGTGGGCCCAAATGATCCTTCCCAAGTCGGAAGGGGGTCTAGGGGTTAGAGACCTTCCTATTATCACCACTGCAACCAATATTAAAAGAGCTTCAAAGTACTGGGATAAGAGCGATTCTATTCTGGTAAAATGGATCCAAGATAGGAATATTAAAGGAAAGGCGTTTAATGATATACAAATCAGACCTACTGTGGATTCGCATTTTTGGAAAGCTTTTGTTTCAGAAAGAAACCTAGTGGATAAATGTTTGGATTGTAGAGCGAATAGTACGATTATGTAGAGATCTGGTAGTCCGATAAATAAATTGGGGGGAATAGTGGAAAGTATTAGAGATAGAAAGCATAAAGACATGTTAGCTGAGGGAATTTGGTCGAAGATGTCGACAAAATTCTTTATTCTCTTGTGGAGGGTGAAATGGGATCATCTAAACACGTTCAGGAAATTAAGAAATTGGAGAGTACAAGTACCTCCTGCTTGCTTATTGTGTAATCTGGAAGATGAAACTAGGAGTCATCTTTTCTTTAACTGTTTTTATTCTAGATCTCTATTAATTCCGTTGGCGGAACACCTGGATTCCGCTTTTTGGAAAATAATGAACATTCCGGTCCCTACTCAATCCAGTCCAGATATTAGATTAGGGGATTTAACGAAGGCAACACAAATGATTACGCGCCAGTCCCCCCCTTGGGGGTTAATATGGAATGCTATTGGGTGCTTGTCGTGGCATATATGGACGGAAAGAAATAAAAGGTATAGGCAGCACATTAGTAGACTTCCTGAGGTAGTCCTTAAGGAGGTCATTAAAGACATCAGTCTCTCCTTTGATTCAGTGTATTACAAGAAGAGCTGTTGTCACCCTTTGGAGATATCTATGATGGAAGTATGGGAGACCAACCTTCTGAGGCAGCGTATCTAGTTACTGTATAACTAGACTACATAGCTAATGGGAGAGAGTCAATGAGCATTTTGCTCATTTCTTTTTTACTTCTATTTTATTCCTATTCTCTATTTTGTAAACTTGGCATTAGCCTTATTCTAATGAAATTTAATTGTTTCAAAAAAAAAAAAAAAAAAAAAATTATAAATATTAATAAGTAATAAAATATCTTCATCATGATCAAAATAATTATACTCTTCTTAAGCTAATTTAGTTTGTAAAGATTAGGATTTACTTTTTCAAGTTATATTTATCTGTTAAAAACTTAAAATCGTATAGGGCGAAGGGCTTAAGTTTAGGCAATGCAGTAAACAATCAATGAAAATTAAAAATACCTCAGAATCGTGCTTGGAGAGCAATCTGAAAATTCCAGCACTTCAGATTGAAGAAGAGATAGTTTATTGGAATCCACCAATAAGTTTTACTAGAATCCACTAGTAGGGAATAGAAAATCAGGTAGGAGTTCACCTGATCCGATTAGTAAATGAGAAAGGATTGCAAGATCTGAAAAAAGTAGGAGAGAGAAAATATTGGGTATTCACCTTGGGAAAATTGTAATCTACCTCCTTTTTTGAGTCCACTCCTATTTATACTCTTAATGTCTAAGAGTGGAAATTCCACATTGGGAGTTGGTCAATCCAATTAAAGGGAGTGAGCCATGGCTCGAGCCAACTTGAGCCAATGACCTTGTAGATCATTGCAATGGTCTACATCATTAGGCCCATTAAATTTAAATACTAATGTAATATAATTTATGTATATATGAATTTTTTAATTTTATTAATATACATTTTAATATACCTCGGGTTAGGGGTGAGAACGGGGCTGGTCATAGCCGGAATAAATCCGGGACATGATGTGAATGTAGCAGGCTTATTCTGAGACCTGCCTTGGAAAATATGAAGGGGTCGGGGCAAAATCAAAAGGATTTTGACGATTTAACTTTCCCCGAAAAAACAACGGGGCAACCAGGCGAAAAAAGTATTTTTTGAAAAATCTTTGCCCCAGCCCCCTTCTCACCGGGGCGACCCTGATCCGTTCTCACCCCTGCTCCGGGTCCTTACTGGTTCAGACTACTAATAATGTCTAATTCTAGACCCAACCCCGGATCCAGTTACATCCCTACATATACATGTGAAGTATTATATAAATGAAAAATTTATTATGGGCTATGACATATATAGTACTATACAAATACTGAAGTACATTAAGTATATGATAGTAATTATAAAAATAGAGTTTTAATTCATCAAAATAAAATAAAATTTGAAATATTGAACAATGTAATTTCTTTTTTTCGATAACAAAGGGTACCTTTATACAAGATGTAGAAAAGCCTACCTCCGAGTGATATACCAGAGCTACATAATATATCACTGGTTACATCGTAGTGAAAATTTAATAAAAATACGTACACAGCAAGACTCAAATCTTGAACCCTTAAAAACCTTAATAGTTATTGTGACTAGAGCTAATCTTCTTGCGTGACTGTAATAAATTTATACAACACAAATTGAAGCATAATATTATAATTATAATTATAATTTATTAGTATGATGTAAAAACCTTCCCTAATATCTCAAGAAATTACCAGATTAATGTTTTAAAGTTGAATGATGGTTGGAAATTTGGTGTACAATGTTTAATGGTACAAAGTAGAGCTTTCATTTGTCGCCTATAAGGCTGTACAAAGCTGAATTACACATATTATTCAGATCTTTTTAAGTTTTCAACAGTAATTCCTTGAGGTATCTTGCGGAAGCTACTTAATGTTGCAGGCTGATTCATGTAAAGATAGGATGACGAGCTTTCTCATTTCTCATCTATACCAGAGGACGGCTCACTTCATTTTATTATTGAAATGTAATCCTCATAAAAAGCATTGAAAAAAAATTAAATACATATTATTTATCTTTCAAGTGGTATGAGCTTATGATCTTAGTTTTATAAAGTAAATTTTAAACCTAGATATTCTGTGCAAAAAGAACTAGCTCATGAGAGTGATGATATAGTTTATTTTGTTTAGTCTCTATTTCCTTAATTTTTTTTTTACCGTATCATCCTTTTACCATTAATCTAGTTTTTATTGGTTAGAGGTTTTGATTTTGTAAGTGGATTTATAACACAAGTAATTGTCCATTGGCGTGAGGTTTATCGGTCCTCACCCATCCATTATATAAAGATCTGATTCTTAAAATCGTAAATAACAAGGTAATTAGCAGAAGAACATTCTGGAAGAAAGAATTTAAACATACTTAATTTGAACTTTTAAGACTAATCATTTTAATTCATTTTCTCTCCAGCAATTGATCAATAGTTTGGATCGAGATCTACAATATGCAATAAAGGTAGAGGGCAAGATGGATCTTGACTCAGTTTCTAATTACGAAGATGTGAAGCAAGCAATTATGGAAAAGGTTTCTTTCTCCATTTCGTTGTCTTTGTTATTTTCTTTTAAAATATTAATGCCATCAAAGTGTTAGCAAAAGTTTACTGGTCGAGGTTATCAGGTTACCTCCTAAATAAGGATATAATTTGCAATTTTTATTATAAAAATGGACTTTAACTTCATCAAAAAAATTAATTAATTTTCATTATAAAAATGAAAGACAATGCCTCGATAATATTTTATTGTTTATGATTAATTGGTGTAATTGCATGTCCTATTCTTTATTCATATGTGCACTTAGTTATATCCATTATGATATGTTGATGAAATTTTTGCATTTAATTGTGCAGCTTATATCATTGCGAGATCATCCAATTTGTGAGGAGTGCCCTCTTATATATCATTTAGATGTTGCTGCAATGTATCCAAACATTATATTGACAAACAGACTCCAGGTATGATCTTAATAAATTTGCATCCTATTCTTCATTGTAGGCATGTTCATTATTAATGTAGAGGAAAGGCCAACAACTAGAAGAGATTTAGTCACAAATAGAGGAGTTCTTCCTGATTGGAATCCTCCAATGGGAAGAATAGATTGATCGGGTTGATCAAATCCTCACCGAAAGATTGACAGAAGAAGAAAGTAGAATCGAGATGAAAAACAGGAAGAAGAAAATAAGAGTGTAGCAATACCTCAATCGGGAATAAAATGTTCAAAACGTGCTTTCCCTTTTGGCCCACTGAGTATTTATACTCATAATGTAGAAAGTGTACAATTCTACATTGTGGGTCTATTGGACTCAAAGGCCGAGTATGGTGGCTCGAGCCATTCATGGATCTAACTCTGTTTCTCTTTAAAAATCTGCCCGTGAGAATAATTAATATGATGCTCTGCATCAATTATGTTGTTTTATTCATTATTTTGTTACAAAAAGTGCTTTCTCCAAGAAATTTTTAGAATGTCTCATTACCTCATTTTTCAAAATGTGATGCTTAAATATTTTATGGATACATTTTCTTCCTCTCCTCCGAAACCAATTATGTGGGAAAGCTCTTAAGCTAATTGATTTGATCATTTTTTATTTCGTCAGTTTACTTTTTGTTCACAATGTACACATTTTTTCATACTAATAGTGTTTAGTGAGTATAGTTTTGGCCAAGCTTTTTTATGCGGTCGACTAGGTGAGGCGACCATGCGGTTCAACGCATGTAGGTGATTGCGCCTAACCCACTTACCCATTTATTTAACTTAAAAATGAAGAAATAGGGTTTTAAAACCCTAACCCCTTATTTTTCTCCCAATTTCTTCTTATTTCCTCTTTTTTCTCCCAAATTTTCAGTCACCCTCCCACCTCCTTTTCAGCCCATTTCCTCCACCTCCGGCCACCTCTACCTCCAGCGACTGGCTAGGACTAACAGCGAGCACCTCCGGCTATCTCCGGCGAATCTCGAACGTGACTCCGGCGAGATCTGGTCAGCTCAGGCGAACGCCGACCAGGCTGCTCCGGCGATCCTCAGGCGACGCCTAGGCGTCTCAGGTGTTCATGCGGCCAGGTCCATCGCATGAATGCCTGGTCGCATGTAAATAATCAAGAGATCAAGACAACATACATTGATACACTAAGTCCCACTGTACTCTCCTCTTTGGAATAATCAAGGACTCTAGCCTGTTTTTTTGTTCTTACATCTTTAAGAAGGTTTGCAGTTTGCAATTGGAGAAGACAACAATGCAGGTTTGGAAGTTTAACCTTCCGAGGTAGAACGAAGTTGAACCTTCTAAGTGTAATAGCCATGTAGGACGAAGTCGATGGGTCTCGATCTATCTTCTACATTTTCTTTTATTTTTCTCTTCCATATTTTTTTTTCAGGGCTTCATTAATTTAATGAAAAAAATTATGTTAGCAAAAAGCCTAGCGATTTTTTCTTTTCTTTTGGAGTTCTATCATTGTACATGTTCCTTCATTGTATATATATAAGGCTTCAAAATTTTTTTAATTGCTTCAAATAAATAAATATATAAGGCTCTTATAATTTATAATAATAATACGCAGCCTTCAGCAATAGTTTCTGATGAGATTTGTACTGCCTGCGACTTTAATCGTCCAGGGAAGAATTGTTTAAGGACTCTTGATTGGGTTTGGCGAGGGGAAATTTCTATGGCAAAAAAGAGGTTATATAAATTATCGTTATCTATTCTGATTACGTTATTTTATTATTACCTTACTGGAGTGAAAAAGTGTCATATATCAATGACTGTGCCTATCTTGTGCAGTGATTATTATCACCTGAAAAGGCAAATTGAATCTGAAATTTACAAAGATGGTTTATCATCAAAAAATTTCCTTGACCTCTCAAAAAAAGAACAACATTTAAAGCTAAAAGAACGTTTAAAGAAATACAATCAAAAGGTATACATTATTTTTTTATTATTTTTTTGAATAATAGATTTTTGATTTTCTTCTTCTATATCACAGGCATATAGAAGGGTACTTGACAAGCCTATTACTGAAGTTCGACAAGCTGGTATATGCATGCGAGAGAATTCTTTTTATGTAGACACTGTACGGAGGTTGGTAGCTTGGACTTTTATTTATTTATGTAAGCTTACTAGGTTTTTACAAATTATAATCCAATTCCATTTTTGGAACTAATTTAATTTCAATTAATAATTTGATAGTAAGAAATACGAAGGAAGTTATCAATTGATCCCACCTTGAAGCATATTCTAAAAGATCTGCTACTTATGAGTGCAATGTCAATAAAATCGAGGGAACTGGATTCTACCTTGATCATAAGGAGAAGAAGAAAAATAGCAATCGGGAAGATAGAGAAAAGCAAGAGGAAAGTACCTTTAGAAAAGTAAAATGTCAACTAATTTGCTCCCCATTATTCCTTTGTTGTTTATACCATCTCAATAGGTGGGGAACTCCCTTGAGATGGTCTTGCTCTCAGCATAAGCTAGAGCACAATTAGAGACATCTTGAATTATATCTGCTACATCATCTTGGGTGGGTAGGAATTCATTGTTATATGAATCCTCTTAATCTGTTCTAACTTCTAAGTATAGGAGCACAATTACTCTTAAATAATTCCAAGGTTCATCTCAAAGATAGTCTATTGAGATGAAGTATAAATAAAGGGGGACATGGGATTATTACATTTTGCTACTTTATTGAGGTAATTACTAACCTTCTTTTTCTACTTTACTTTTCCCGATCATTTTCTTGTTCTTCCTTCCTTCCTGATCTGGTGGAATCCAGATTTCTATCCCTCTCTGGTGGATTCCAACTTCTAATTCTATTCTCTTTAAACACATTATTAAGTGGAAGATCTATCTTAGGTCATTCTACACCCAAAAGTATGGAGAAGGCCGCTGAGATTTGGAATCACTTTAGGAGGATTGAAGATCTCTCAAGGAAAATAATATAGAACAAGGCTCCAATGGGACAATAGAAATTCAGAGATGAAGTTGTGAACAGTAGAGCTGGGACAAATGGACGATATAATAGATAGTGGGAGATACTTGCTATATCGAAACAACAAAGAGAACTACGACAAACAACCACTATTCAAAGGAATCCCCACTGATCAGAATTATGGAGAAGTGAAGGACTACTACCCATGATCCGGGGGACCTCAGAGGATTGGAGTTTGTCCAGAAGCAACAACATGGAGGAACAATCTGTAGAGATGAGAATGAGCCACCAATTTATGGAGAATTACCCAGTCTCTCTCTTAGAATCATTGTAGATGTACCATCGATTAGAACCTTAGCTTGCCTACTGAAAAATAATTGAATGTGAGATTAATGTTTCAAATCACAAAATTTTGACGGGCAACCTTCTCGGTAGTTTTCAAAGAAGCAGAGGAGTATCTTAGATGTTATGACAGAGCATGTGACGTACTCTTTTACTCTCCCTTCATTGTCAGAAATCTTAAGATATTATCCCCCAATGGCCTGTGATCAGCAACATTCAGCTGGGCATGTTTTTGAGAAGAGTAGTCAACATTATAGTGTGTGTACCCTTGGACATTCGATTTATGGAGAACTATTGGGCATTGCTACTCCCGATTTAATTAAGAGAGGCATTTCGATAACTAGACTACATAGCTAATGGGAGAGTGTCAATGGGCTTTTGTTCATTTCTTGCACTTTTGTTTTATTTCTACTCTTTTTCTTTGTAAATTGGGCATTGCCCTTATTTTTAAATAAAAAATTTAATTGCTTCAAAAAAAAGAAAAAGAAAAAAAGAGAGGCATTTCGTTCTATTTATGTAAATTTTTTCTTTCAGTTTCCGGGACAGACGATATGAGTACAAGGGTCTCAATAAGATGTGGAAAGGAAAAGTTACAGATGCAAAATCTAGTGGAAATTCTATCAGGATCCAAGAGGCTCAGGTATACCATATACCATCTCTTTAATTAGTCAATTTTTTTTTTGAAGCAAATTAGTCAATTTAATTGGTTGATGATTCTTTGGTCGTAATTGTGCCCTTTGCAGGATATGGTTGTTTTGTACGACTCTTTACAACTTGCTCATAAATGTATTCTCAACTCTTTCTATGGATATGTCATGCGGAAGTGAGTTTCAGCAGAATATCATCATTATGCTTTATGTTTTTTTAGTTAAAATCAGGTTATATTTTTTATTTTCTTTTTGTAGGGGAGCAAGATGGTATTCCATGGAAATGGCTGGAGTTGTTACTTACACTGGTGCAAAAATAATTCAGAATGCACGTTTGCTCATTGAGAAGATTGGAAGACCACTTGAATTAGATACAGATGGGATTTGGTGTGCACTTCCTGGGTCTTTTCCTGAAAATTTTACATTCCAAACTAAGTAAGATAATTCTATTATAGAATCATGCAGTCAAACTTTTTAATTAGGTTTTAACATGATTTATTCTGATATTGCTAATTAACGATGAAAATTTAACAAATTTTAAATTACCTTGCTATTGGTTTTCAGGGATTTAAAACGAAAGCTTACAATCTCTTATCCCTGTGTTATGCTAAATGTTGATGTGGCGATAAACAACACAAATGATCAGTATCAGGTTTTTCATGCAATATATTTATTTATTTAGACATTTAAATTTTTATTTGTTTCTCAATAGAAATACATATTTAATATTTTAATTATTTTCCAATGTACAGATACTTAAAGATCCTCTTGCTAAGACATATATAACACACAGTGAGTGCTCAATTGAATTTGAAGTAGACGGACCATACAAGGTAGTTTTTTAGAAACAATTTCAGTCCGTCTTCATTTTTAACTATTCTGTGCATAATTTTTTGTTTTGATAGGCAATGATTCTCCCTGCCTCAAAGGAAGAAGGAATTTTGATTAAGAAACGTTATGCAGTTTTTAACGAAGATGGAACCTTAGCTGAACTCAAAGGTTTTGAGATCAAGCGGAGAGGTGAACTGAAGCTCATTAAAGTATTTCAGGTGCATTTTTTTTATTTGTAGTTTGTAATGACATTTTAACATTTTTTTTACATTCTTTGATGCATAGTCCAATGTATCTATTTTGATAGGCTGAAGTTTTTGATAAATTTCTTCTTGGGAGCACCTTAGAGCAATGCTACTCAGCAGTTGCCTCAGTTGCAAATCGCTGGTTGGATCTTTTAGATGTGGGGTGAATTACCTACACTTGTTACAACTAAAATCTTGTTTGATTGCATGCTAAACTTGTATTTTATTTAGAATGAAGGAATAGACATTGTGGACAGTGAATTGCTTGATTACATATCAGAATCAAGCACAATGAGCAAATCATTGGTTGACTATGGGCAGCAAAAGTCATGTGCCGTGACAACTGCAAGAAGGCTTGCTGATTTTCTTGGTGATGCAATGGTTAAAGATAAAGGTTTACGATGCCAATATATTGTAGCCTGTGAGCCTCAGGTATATGATTTTTTTTATATATATACTGCATCTCGAATGGTGATTTGGAATTTTGGATGTTTGTTAACAATCTTTTTTATGTATTAGATTAAATAAAACGATCCGTTATAAAAATCTTAAAACATTGTTGGTATAAATACAAGGTAAAAAATGAGATATTTTAGAGAATCTTTCCACTGTTACAACTTACAAAAATTGAGTCCACCCCCTCTTAGTTCGTGGTGAAATCCAAGGTTCAGGATGCGCCACCACCTAGAGCACTTGAGCTTTTGTGCCAGTGACATTTTCGTAAATATATAACAAAGGAAAATTCATATATTTTTTATATACCTAAAATATATCAAAATACTTTAAGAAGTTCCAAGCTTTTTCAGGCGGCCAGGCGACCAGACGATGCCTGGGTGTGCATATGCGAGCGCCTGGTCGCCTATGCGACTTAATATGCGATGTTTTTTTTGAATGGAGATCTGGATGTTTTAGCGAGGTCAACGGAGATGTCCGACGACTGAATTAAAACATCTGGCGAGGTGACAGGAAATCCGACAAGATGAGAGGAGAGGAGGAAGATCTTGATTGGGGAGGTGTGGGGGAGGAAGGCAACGGTTTGGTTATTTGAGTTAGGGTTTAGAAATGTTATATTTTTAATATTGTTATTTAAGTGGGTTTTTTTAAGGTCCTTAAGTTTTTAAAGTATAATAATTTTTATTATAAAACTTTTATTTTTTAAATGTTAATTGGGCATATGGGTCGGGCTTAGCCGGATCCAATCCGGATCCTAAGACCCAAAAATAGATGACCCCCCAAATATGCGATGGGGGAAATGCACCTGGTCGCATATGTGCGCATATGCGACTATATGCAAAAGCTTGAGTAGTTCAAAACACATAAAATAGTTCAAACTTTAAATATAAAATACGATTTATGGGTCATTGTGTGTCCTCTTTGTCCGTTTATACTTCAAATACAAAAGATGTATGCCTTGTGGTCGAGGTTGGGGTTCAGGTTCTGATGCTTCACCCTCATCTTCATTCTCTTCAAGTTCTTCAACCTCATGGTCCTCATCACAAACACGACTAGTAAATCGTCTAGATTGACTACTCCTAGTCGATGGCTCTGGGTGTTCAGTTTCTAAGATTTTAATTTTTTTTGACCTTTTTTTTACGGTCTAGAGAATTTTGTCAGCATCTTTGACCAAATTCCCTCAGCTAACATGTCTTTATGCTTTCAATCTCTAATACATTCCACCATTTCCCCAACTTGCTTATCGGAGTACCAGATCTCCACACAATCGTACTATTGGACCTACAATCTAAACATTTATCCACTAGATTCCTTTTCGAAATAAAAGCTTTCTAGAAATGCGAATCCACAGTAGGCCTGATTTGTATATCATTAAGCGCTTTTCCTTTAATGTACCTATCTTGGATCCATTTTACCAGAATAGAGTCACTCCTATCGTAGTACTTTGAAACTCTTTTAATATTGGTTGCAGTGGTGATAATAGGAAGGTGTCTAACTCCACGGGATCCCTTTCTTTCCGTCCCATATAAATCTATAGGCTAACCTTCTCACCTTCTTAGCCACAGAATCAGGGATAGCCATACCTTGCGCCCAATAAATATACTTTCCAGCTATTATCCAGTTAACTAGTTGTATTCTCCCTCCATAGGAAAGACATTTTCCACTCCATCTTGCTAAGAGCGCCTCTATTGACTGGATTAGTTTTTAGCATTGTCCAAATGACTTTTTCTTTCTCGTGATTGGTAATCCTAGATATGATATGGGTAAATTTTTAACAGTATATCTTAAGATGTCATATAAAGATTGATCTTTTGCACATATTTTCGAGAAGGTGGAGGAGCTTTTGCTCGCATTTACTTCTAATCTCGAGAACAATGAGAATTTCTCAAGCATCGCCTTAATTGTATAAAGTGATTTCGGATATGCCTTTGAAAATACGAGGATATCATCCACATATATGAAGTGAGATATAGAAGTAGCACCGTTCACCTGATAAGTGTCTATTCTTTTGTTCTTTACTCCACTCTGTATCAATCTACTTAGAACATCCATAACCATGTCAAATAGAATAGGAGATTGTGTATCACCCTGTCTAATCCCCCTTTGGCTTTTGAAGGGAGGCGTTGGAGTCCCACCAGCATCGAAAAAGATGCAAAGGATATGCAATCTCAAATCATTTTGCAGAATATAGTAGAAATTCTATACGCTTCAGGGGTGACAATTATAGCTTTCCAATTGACTGTGTGAAAAGCTTTTTTAAGATCTATACTCAAGCAACAACTCTTGGGAGTTCTTTTTCTTCCAAAGCCATGCACCATCTCATCCGCTAGAATGGTATTATTCGAGATGAGCCTCCCTTGAACGATTTCGGGTTTGCCTTTAAGAAGATGAGTACATCATCCACATACATGAGGTGAGATATAGAAGCACAGTTCAAAAAGCGACGCTTTAAGCGTCGCTTTTTTAGCTTAAAGCGGTCCTCCAGGACCGCTTTCTAAAACGCTTTTTCTGGACGGGTAATCGGGTCGGGTTGGGTTATTGGGTTGGGGCAACCCATTACCCATGTGAAATAACTTAAACTATTTTAATTTCCCTTCCTACCCCTCCAATTTCTATCTAACTATATAAACCCAATACCCTTCTAATAAAACCCTAATTTCCTTTATCACTCTCACTTCTATTTCTTCCAAAACCCTAGAGATATGGGAACTGAATCCCAATTTCATCATTGCATGAATGAAATGGAAGAAATTTTAAGAGATAATATAGATATTGGTGCACGTCTAGATGATTAGGTTATATGACTTGTAAATGTTTTTCAAATAATTTGGATGATGTCTTGAATAATTACAGGTTTATATATATTTTTTAAAAAATTAGCATTATTTACAATAATGCCACTACCGCTTTTTCAGCTTTAAGCGCGCTAAAGCGCTCAAAGCTGAAAAAGCGGTCAATGGAAAAGCTGACCGCTTTTCCGCTTTTTGAACTATGTATAGAAGTAGCACCATTCACCTTATAAGTGTTTATCCTTTTGTTCTTTACTTCACTTTGTATCAATCTATCTAGAACATCCATAACCATGTCAAATAGAATAGGAGATAGAGAATCACCTTGCCTAATCCTCCTTTGGCTTTTGAAGGTAGGTGTTGGAGTCCCTTCCACCAGTACTGAAAATGACGTAGAGGATATGCAATTTCAAATCAATTTGCATAATATAGGTGAAAATCCATACGTTTCAAGTGTGGCAATTATAGCCTCTCAACTGACGGTGTCAAAAGCTTTTTTAAGATTTATACTCAAGCAACACCTTTTGGGAGTTCTCTTTCTACCAAAGCCATGAACCATCTCATCCGCTAGAATGGTATTATCCGAGATGAGCCTACCTTGAGTAAAAGCTGTTTGATTTGAAGAGATGAGTTCACTTGAAATCTTACTGATCATATCTGCCAATATTTTTGTCATTAGCTTGTAGATCAAATTGACACATGAAATCGGTCTGAAATCAGACGCCTAACCCATTTACCTAAAAAAACACCTTATTCTGCAGACGTTCGCAGATTTGCACTCATTTACCCCAAAAAAACTCAAGGACGCTCGCAGATCTGCATTCGCACGTCTGCATACCCTAACTCCGCCTCCTTGTTCTTCTTCCAGCGTTTTTCTTGTTTTTCTTCTTGTCCTTCTGCAAACCCTAGCTCGTGATTTCCAGGTTAGAAATCCCGATTTCCCTCCTTCTATTCTCGATTTATTATAAATATTAGTGAATATTATATATATATTTATAAACTTAGGGTATATATTTATAAACTTAGGCTATTTATTTATAAACTTAGGGTATATATCATATATATATTTCTGATTTTAGGCTTTCTATGCGTCCATATGATCATGGTCATCGCATGACCGTCTGAAAATCCTTGCATGAGATCGGTCTGAAATCAGACATATCTGAGGTCGTGTTTGTTTTGGGTACAAACATGATGAAAGTATGGTTATCTGAAGAATTGCTTTACACATTCCATTACTAGGCCTTTCAGACTCCCCAATTTTTTTTGAAGAATTATGAGGTGAAACCATCCGGCCCAGGGGATTTCCCAGAATTAAAGGTGAACAGTGTGGACCTTACTTCTTCCTCTAACGGAGCCTGAAGCAACCATCTATTCATTGCTTCAGAAACTACTTTAGGAAAAATGACAGAAATCACATTCATAGATTCATACTAAAGAATCTGTTGTTTTTGTCCCCTAATTTTAACCAAGAGACCTTACTCCTTTGCTTCAGATCTGCCTCCTCTTTTGCCATAAGCTTCTTTAATCTTCCCCTTATTTTTGTACTCTCCTCTTGGAGCGGGATAGATAAGGGATTCTTTTCCAAAGCTTCATCTGAGCTATTCAGATCAATCCTTGCCTGGGCTACCCTTTTCGCCGAGTGCGCTTTTTCTGCTGCCCATTGCTTAGAAAGTACCTTAACTTCCTTAAGTTTTTGCTGTAACTTATATAATCCAGTTCCATGTATTTGCTTTGCTAGACCTGTCTTAACTATCAGACCGATATCGTGTGTCAATTTGATCTACAAGCTAATGACAAAAATATTGCCAGATAGGATCAGTAAGGTCTCTAGTGAACTCATCTCTCCAAACCAAACAACTTTTATCCAAGGAAGGCTCATCTCGGATAATATCATTCTAGCGGATGAAATGGTGCATGGCTTTGGAAGAAAGAGAACTCTCAAGAGGTGTTGCTTGAGTATAGATCTTAAGAAAGCTTTTGACACAGTCAGTTGGGAGGCTATAATTGTCACTCTTGAAGCGTATGGATTTTCTCCTTTGTTCTGCAAAATGATTTGGAATTGCATATCCTCGACATCTTTTTCGGTGCTGGTGGAAGGGACTCCAACGCCCCCCTTCAAAAGCCAGAGGGGGATTAGACAGGGTGATCCTCTATCTCCTATTCTATTTGATATGGTTATGGATGTTCTAAGTAGATTGATCCAGAATGGAGTAAAGAACAAAAAAATAGACACTTATCAGGTGAATGGTGCTACTTCTATATCTCACCTCATGTATGCGGATGATATCCTCATATTTTCAAAGGCAAATCCGAAATCGCTTAATGCAATTAAAACGGTGCTTGAAAAATTCTCATTGTTCTCGGGATTGGAAGTAAATGCGAGCAAAAGCTCCTCCACCTTCTCAAAAGTATGTGCAGAAAATCAATCTTTGCATAATATCTTAGGGTATACTGTTAAAAGTCTACCTATAACATATCTAGGGTTACCAATCACGGGAAAGAAAAAGTCATTTGGACAGTGCTGGAAGCTAATCCAGTCTATAGAGGCGCTTCTAGCAAGATGGAGTGGGAAATGTCTTTCCTATGGAGGGAGAATACAATTAGTTAACTGGATAATAGCTGGAAAGTATACTTATTGGGCGCAACGTATGACTATTCCTGACTCTGTGGCTAAGAAGGTGAGAAGGTTAGCTTATAGATTTATATGGGACGGAAGGAAAGGCATCCCGTGGGCCCAAATGGTCCTTCCCAAGGCGGAAGGGGGTCTAGGGGTTAGAGACCTTCCTATTATTACTAATGCAACCAATATTAAAAGAGCTTTAAAGTACTGGAATAGGAGCGGTTCTATTTTGGTAAAATGGATCCAAGATAGATATATTAAATGAAAGACGTTTAATGATATACAAATTAGGTCTACTGTGGATTCGCATTTTTGGAAAGCTTTTGTTTCAGAAAGAAGCCTAGTGGATAAATGTTTGGATTATAGGGTCAATAGTACGATTGTGTGGAGATCTGGTACTTCGATAAATAAATTGGGGGGTATAGTGGAAAGTATTAGAAATAGAAAACATAAAGACATGTTAGCTGAGAGAATTTGGTCGAAGATGCCGACAAAATTCTCTATTCTGTTGTGGAGGGTGAAATGGGATCACTAAACACGTTCAAGAAGCTGAGAAGTTGGAGAGTACAAATGCCTTCTGTTTGCTTGTGCAATATGAAAGATGAAACTAGGAGTCATCTTTTCTTTAACTGTTCTTATTCTAGATCTCTATTAATTCCGTTGGCGGAACACCTGGATTCCGCTTTTTGGAAAATAATGAACATTCCGGTCCCTACTCAATCCAGTCCAGATATTAGATTAGGGGATTTAACGAAGGCAACACAAAAGATTACGCGTCACTCTCCCCCTTGGGGGTTAATATGAAATGCTATTGGATGCTTGTCGTGACATATATGGATGGAGAGAAATAAAAGATATAGACAGCACACTAGTAGGCCTCCTGTGGTAGTCCTTAAGAAGGTAATTAAAGACATCAGTCTCTCTTTTGATTCAGTGTATTACAAGAAGAGCTGTTGTCACCCTTTGGAGACATCTATGATGGAAGTATTGGAGACTAACCTCCTGAGCCTGATGGATTAATTAGTTATCAAGGTCTAGTGCACACCTCTGTAGATAACTAATTATAAATAGCATCTAATTTTTCTCTTGTAATGTGCTGGATAATTTTCTGCCGTTTGTAATTCTTGTCACCAAAGGTAGGAGGAACTTAATCACCCTCGGGAAGTAAGCTCAGCTGAACCTCGTTAACAAAACAATTTTTTTTTTGAAGCAATTAAATTTTTTATTTAAAAATAGAGGCAATGCCCAATTTACAGAAAAAGAGTATAGAAATAAAACTGAAGTACAAGAAATGAACAAAAGTCCATTGACACTTTCCCATTAGCTATGTAGTCTAGTTATACAGTAAATAGATACGTTGCCTCAGGAGGTTGGTCTCCCATACTTCCATCATAGATGTCTCAAAAGGGTGACAACAGCTCTTCTTGTAATACACTGAATCAAAGGAGACTGATGTCTTTAATGACCTCCTTAAGGACTACCTCAGGAGGCATACTAGTATGTTGTCTATATCTCTTATTTTTCTCCGTCCATATATGCCACGACAAGCATCCAATAGCATTCCATATTAACCCCCAAGGGGGAGAGTGACGCGTAATCTTTTGTGTTGTCTCCGTTAAATCCCCTAATCTAATATCTGGACTGAATTGAGTAGGGACTGGAATGTTCATTATTTTCCAGAAAGCGGAATCCAGGTGTTCCGCCAACGGAATTAATAGAGATCTAGAATAAAAACAGTTAAAGAAAAGACGACTCCTAGTTTTATCTTCCATATCCTTGCCTTTCTTCAGGTGATCTTATTTCATTAAAATTCCCCCTACAAGCCACGAAGAAGACGATATAGGTTCAATTTGCTGAAGAAGATTCCAAAGTTGCCTTCTGTCATCTCTAGAGGTAGCCTTACCATATACTGGTGTATAGAACAAGCTTTTTGACGCGGCCAGGCGACCAGGCGATGCCTGGGACCGCCTACCGCATATGCGACCGCCTGGTCGCATATGCGGTCAAATATGCGCAATGTTTTTTTTTAGTATTTTTTTTATTTTTTTTTCAATATACCCCCTGTATTTTCCATATTTTAAATAAATTTCTGATATTATAAGTCATAATAAAAATCATAAATGAAATAATATAGTAACTAATGATACTTAAACTCTTAAAATCACAAAAACTTAAAGAAACATACAAAACAACAAAACTATTAGTTTCAACTTTCAAACATCAAAGTACAAGTGTAATGCAAACACTTAGTTCTAAGTTCTAACTTCTAACTACACTAGTGTGTCGTCAAGTTCATCTTCGACGTCATTCAAGTGCGGATCCATCAAGAACTCACCATCATGTTCATGCTCGTCATTTCTTCTTGCTTTTGTTGATGGTCCTTCATGCTCGGGCACACCACTAGCTTCCCATACATTAGCCCATGTCAAACCACCATCTTCGTAGACAAATTCACCAGATGCTCCATCGACACCCGTTACCCATTCACTAGAGTAATTGATATCACTTATAGCAATGGGATCATAGGTCTTATCGTCTGTTCGATTTATTTTCAGAAATCGATCTTTCAAACGTTCGTTGTAGTTAATATACACCAACTTGTGCAACCGATCAACTTCCAAACGATTTCTTCTTTTGGTGTGAATCTGATGAAAAAAAATAACTTGAAATTTCATTTACATCACAGAAGGTCAGAAGCATACTTGATTTTGAATTCGAAGTCGCAAGTACTTACAAAATCGAAAGTGCTCCAGTTTCTCTCACAACTAGAAGCTGTCGTAGTAAGACTTATGATCCTCGTTGCCAACAACATCAATTCCGGAGTTGACACCCCGAAGTTAGACCACCAATTTACTGAAATCAAACATAGTGAGTGACACCCCTAAGGCCCTAACTGCCTATGTAAGATTTTAATAATTGAATCTTAAATTCTGAAATCACTTACTAGGATCCGTTGTTGGAAGCGTGTCGATGGCCACCTTCATTGAGAAGTCACCTGTTCTATTCTTGTAACAAATTAGTTGTTCCATGATTTCTGAATGCTCTTCAAGAGGTGTCATTCTTAGCATACAATTTCTGAAATCTTTTTCATATCTTAGTGCCTTCATAAGCCCTTCTCTAGATCTATTTGAAAAGTAAGCAATTAAGTCTTCGAAAGTTGAAAGTTGAAACCTTTAAGTTTAAAAAAAAAGGCTAAAAAGCTTACCCCTCCTTCAAATCGTAGTAAAAATGGGGGTTTAGAAATGCACCAGCTCCAAACAAAGGCTTCTGAAAATGTTTGTCCCAACGCTTGGTGAAAATCGCCTTTAGCTTAGTCAACAACACCGGCTTACTTGCGAAGTGAGTTTCAATTCTTTTTCTTGCAACTTCCAAACGAGGAATGACCTCTGCCATTGATGGTTTACTATCTTCATCAACCAATCTCAACAATATCACCAATGGTTCAGAAGCTGCCATACAATCATCCAAATTTTTCCAGAAAATACTGTTGAAGATATGACCATGAATCTGTTGTCCAATCCCAACTTCAATCCATTTACGCCAATCTAATGCACTTAAGGCATCTCGATGTTTCTTAATGCTCTGTAGGGTGAGAAATGATGTAGCAAATCGAGTAACCCCACAACGGACTAACTCTCTGTTGTTGGACTTTTTCAAAAACTCGCAATGTATCAGTGAATGATTGTAAATGAAGTTTGTGATCTTACGACCCATCACAATAGCATTCTTCAGAGAGCTAATCTTCCCAATGTCTTCTAACATCAAATCAATACAGTGGGCGACACAAGGGGTCCAATACAAATGATCATATTTCTCCATTAGTTTCTCCCCAGCTTTAACGTAGTTGGTCGCATTATCAGTACAAATTTGAACCACATTTTTGACTCCTATCCTTTGCATCGCTTTGTCTAAGGTAGATGCAATGTAATCGGTAGTTTTCGTTTCCGCTGAAGCGTCAATAGAGTATAAATAGAATGAACCCTTGCTTGAATTCACTATAAAGTTTATAATTGATCTTCCCCTCTTATCCGTCCAGCCATCAGACATGAGTGAACAACCAGATAGACGCCAACATTTTTCGTGGTCTTTCTTCATTTCATCAATTTCTGTAACCACACCTTCTAGAAGAGAGCCGCGTAATCTACTGATAGTTGGAGGTGTATAACCCCAACCATACCTTCCAACAGCTTCCAACATAACGTGGAAATCGAAACAATCTCGTACATTGAAAGGGATGCCGGCGTTGTAGAAGAATTTCGCCACACATATATCAACAATAAACCTTTCCTCTTTTTTCAACTGCTCAACAATTAATGGTTGTTTTGCTCCCATTCTAGATCTCACAATATCACTTAATTTCTGTCCTTCTTTCAAGGACAATGCACCTACGGCCGCGTTGATCGAACGGTTCGAACCTGATGATGAACCTATTGACGGCTTCACAATAGTTGACCGCTTCTTTGCTCTCTTCGGAAGTGCAGAATTATCTTCAACTATCAATACATCATCATCATCATCACTAGATTCTTCTTCCACAACTTTCTTAGACATTTTCATTGCCATTGCTTTAGCCTTCCTCGTATTCTCATACTGAAGCACTTCATTACGAACAAATTTAGTTGATTTTAGGCACTTCACACAATTGCGGTCGCCTCCAATGATATGCCCTTTCAACCGAGCAATCCCTGCTTTCGAAATGAAATGGCAGAAAAGACATTTCACCTTGTTTGAGTCTTTATTCACCATAACCCCATATTTCCAAGCCGGATCATTTGATTTTGGTCTCATCAATGGGCTTGTTTTTTCTTCTTCAGTTGTTAATGGATGCCATTTGAATTTCTTGTTTCCCTCGTCATCCAATTTCACATTTTCATCAAAAACATTCATTGACTCATCTTCTCCATGATCCATGGTTTGAATTTGTTCTTAAGTCTGAAATTTAAGAAAATAGTTCAAGATATTAATATGTGAAATTGAAGGGAAAAATTCAGATGTTAGCTCTGAATTCCTCAATTCCCGATTTAATTTCAGATTTAATTCCCAATCTGAAATTCTGAATATAATCGATGTCATCTTCAAATTTATATTTCATTGATAATTTGATATAAATTTAGATTCATAATCTGATTAATGATTATAAATTTATATTCATCGATATAAATTCGAATTTAAGATGACATCTTCGATTTAATTCCCCACTCCGAATATAATCGATGTCATCTTCAAATTTAAATTTCATCGATATAAATTAATATTCACAATCTGATTATCAATTTAATAATTTATATTCATCATTCATCAATAGAAATTTGAATCTGAAAATCGATTATATCATTCATCATTCACAATCAGAAAATCGATTTTAAAACAACTCTGAAAATCACCTAACTCTGAAAATCGAAAAATCCAGCAGTGGAAGTGCAGCACGGCGGTTCCGAGTTCCGACTTCAGGGCAGCGCTAGGCACGAATGAAGGGCAGGGCGGATCCGACTTCAGCTTCCGACTTCAGGGCAGCTTCCGATGCAAGGCACGAGTGCACGACGGGTTTCACGATTTAGGGTTTAGACTTTAGATTTTAGGTTTTTTAATTTTTAGTGTTTTTTATTTAAATGGGTCTTTTTAGTTAGGTCCTTAAGTTTTAATAGAATAATACAATTCTATTAAAGTTTTTTAATTTAATAGGGTTAACGGATCGGGTTTATCCGGATCCGACCCGGATCCGGCTAAACCCAAAAATATGCGACCCCCCAAATATGCGATGGGGGGTCACCGCCTGGTCGCATATGCGCTCGCATATGCGCGCATATGCGACAAATCAAAAACCTTGGTATGAAGCAACCGAACTTCATGTTGTCTCTACTAATTTCCGGTCCGTCAGCTCCAGGGAACGATATAGATGTCTATCTTCAACCGCTTATTGATGAACTGAAGATTTTATGGGCAGATGGTGTTACAGCTTTTGATGTACGTACACAGAAATCTTTTAAGATGTTTGCATCACTTTTGTGGACGATACATGATTATCCAGGATACGGTGATATATCAGGGTGGAGCACTAAAGGAAAGTTAGTCTGTGCAGTATGTAAGAATGACACTGAAAGTATTCGTTTAGAGCATGGAAAGAAAGAGAGTTTTATGGGGCATCGTCGATTTCTAGATATCAAACATTATTATAGGAGCGATAAGAAAAGTTTCAATAATCAGATCGAAACTAGAGTCGCCCCTAAACGTCTGACGGGTTCTGAAATATATAGTCAGGTGTATCCATTTCGAGATTCAGTAACTTTTGGTAAAACGTCGAATGTACCAAAAGATTGTAGACCGTCGACGAAAAGAACGAAAAAAATACCATTGCCCAAAGGATGGAAAAAAATGAGTATTTTTTTCGAATTACCGTATTGGAAGACGTTGCTTCTACGACATAATATTGATGTTATACACACCGAAAAGAATGTGTGTGACAATATTTTGAACACTATTTTGGAAATGGATGGTAAAACGAAAGATAATTTGAACGCGAGGTTCGATTTACAATCGATGGGAATCCGAAAAGAACTTCATCCTATTCGACGGGGAGAAGAATAGGACATTCCGAGTGCGTGTTTCAACTTAACGACGAATGAAAAAATATTATTTCTGTCAGTGTTTAAATCCCTTCGACTTCCCGATGGATATTGTTCTAACATTTTAAAAACGTGAAAATGAAAAAAAGAAAATTTATCGGATTGAAAAGTCACGATTGTCACGTTATAATGCAACAGTTACTTCCTATTGCATTACGAAAATCGACAAAACCTGTACTGACTTCGGTTCTCGTTGAACTTTGCGGATATTTCTACGATATTTGTTCGAAAGTAATCGAAATCAAACTTATAGAACGATGGGAGAAAAGAATTATATATACATTGTGCAATCTTGATAAAATCTTTCCTCCCGATTTTTTTACTGTAATGGTTCATCTGACGGTTCATCTAGCAACCGAAGTGAAAATAGCTGGACCTGTCCAATATCGATGGATGTATCCGATAGAGAGTTATATATATTTATACAATTATAAATAAATTTATAATTCATATGTTTTGATCATACAATATATATTCTCATTTTATGTATCTTTTGACTTTAAAAAATCATTTGACCTTACGTAGTCACCCGGAAGGATCTATTGCGGAAAGTTATGTTGCTGAAGAGTTAATGACGTTTTGTTTTCGATTTTTACAAAATGTCGAGACAAAATCAAATCGGCCAGATAGGTATATCGATGGGTTTTTAAATGCACCGACTGATATAACGTTGACTACTTTACAACAGAAACAGTTGCATCAATGTATATTGTTTGACCTTGAAAGTGTCGAACCACATCGAAATTAACACTTGAAGCAATTGAAAGTTATGTTTCTAAAACACACACAGCTCCGTCTGGAAAATTTACACTTCAAACAGTTTGCCGATTGGTTTAAAAAACAAATGTCCGAAGCTCAACAATCGAACACAGATTTAAATTCTATTTCCCGCGGACCAAGTTGTTTTGCTTAAATTTATAGTGGTTACATTATGAATGGATTAAAATTTCAGACGTCAGAATTGACAAATCGTAGATCGACGCAAAATAACGGTATTTTTCTATCGGCTACAACATCAACGTATGCAAAATCTCCAAATGATGCTCCGTTAGTAGCAGAAATTGAATATCATGGATTATTAGAAAATGTTTTCGAAATTTGATACGGTCACACGACTAAATATTGTCTGTTTGAATGTAAGTGGTACGATCCTGGAAAAGCAGGTACTAAAGTTGATGATTTTGGTGTCGTTTCAGTCAACACGACACGGGGGAAATTTGGAAAGGAACCTTTCATTTTGGCAAATCAGACTCAACAATGTTTCTACATTCAAGATCCGGTAGAATCTGAATGGAGTTCAGTCCTTAAAATACCAAATAAAGATATTTTCGATGTTGATAATGATGATTGTTGTAATTAAATTATAAAGTATTACATTACAATATAATTTAATATTTTCAATGTAATATCATTTGATTATAAATATTTCTTTTTTTCAGTAAAAAATGAGTCAACTACTTGCAATCGTCGAACGATATGAACGACTAGAGCGACTTAATCAGATTCAACGTAGTTTTTACAAAAACATAGATTATTATTGTCGTGTTTTTGCTTGTTTCCATTACGGAGTCAACGGTCATCATTTTCAGAACTGTCGAAAAATATGGTCGACAAATCCTCAAACAATGGAAACCGGTCAGATTTTAGTGTTAGGATACGAGGCTAGAGTGTTGAATGATTGTGGTTGCACACATTCATTCAAAATCGAATACAACTCTTCTCACGACGACTTCGAAGATTTGTTGTGTCTAATAATAAAGAATGTAAATTACAATATGAAAAATGTTTGGTTGTTGTGTCAGACCAAAACCCCATATACGGGTGTCTGGATATGTATTTAAAATAACTAATTTTATTTTCAAATTTAAATATTTCAGATTATGTTTACTTTTTTCGTTCTGCTCGGTGTTATCACACCATTCATGGCACTGGCGATGGTTACATCCCGTCGCTCTTTTGAAGAGTCCAGTTCAAGTGGTCAGTTTATTATTTATATTTTAAATATTATCGTTGTTTCTATAAAAAATTAATTCTTAAATATGTAAATTAATTAGATGCGAGGTCATCCACATCGAATGTGCCTCCACAGAAGAAGGGTCGTGGTCGCACAAAAGACCACCCCCATAACCATCCAGAAAAAGATACGAAATGGAAGGTTATGTTTAACAACACAAACCAAGCGACGGATGAAATGGCGAAGAAATTAACGACAAGAATGACTCTTTTAGCAAAAGACCATACTCTCTTCCCGTACGACATTGAGTTGCGTCATCAAACACAACAGAATTTTCAATACGCGTTAAAAATATTAACTGTAAGTATATATTTTTTTTATATAATTTATTAATTTTCCAAAACTTATAAGTTTTGAATATGTAGGCTGAATATGATTTAAGTGGAAGCAAAGCTGCACAAACTTATATCAATGGTAGGCTAAACAAACTCTGGAGGAGCAACCATAATTCTTTGGTTAAAACTTATGGCTCTGATCCTGATATGAGAGAAGAAGACATTTTAGCGACTCTTCCACCATATGTCAGCAAACCACAATTTCTGAATAAATTGAGACAACATCGTTCGAAAAAAGGAAAGGTACGTATATGTATATGTATATATATATATTTATTATATTAATAAATTTAGAAATTTTTTATTTTTTATAATTTCAACAAATTTCCGAAATAAATACCGCGAACCGAGCGAATCAAATAACACATCACGCTGGTTCAAAAGGATTAGCGCAAAGACGTCATGAATTGGTAATTTCTTCATAATTTATATCTATTTTTTTATATATTAATGAATTATGTGAATATAGATGCAACAAGGAAGGAGTGAAGTCGAAGCTTGGTCCGAGACTTTACAAATGATATAAGGGAAGCGATAAAGTTGTAAGTATTTTTTTAAAATTATTTATATTTTATAATTTTTATTATCATTGTTTGATTTTGTTATTCTTTCAGCTTGAAACCACGGAATTTATTAAAAGTCAAGAGGCAAAATCGTGGGTTGAATCTGAATCAATGACTCCATTTGTAAGTTCCATTGATTATTTTAAATATATTTTGCATTTTTTTTTTATATAATGCAGCAATTTATCGAAGCGACGGTCAATAAGACTTTCGGAAAAAATAAGAAGAATCGAATAATAGGAATTGGAGAAGCTGTCAGTATGGTGAGCACAACAAACGAAAGATGGGCTTCTCCAAATTGGAAAGGAAAAGAGCCGATCTCCGAAAACACGACTACTGATGCAACACCAGATGCAGTTTGGTCGGAAAAATTCAAAGAATTGGAGGTATTTACAATATATTTCAATAATTTTGTTGATTATCAAACTCATTTTTGTTTTCATTTTCAGAACAAGTGTAACGAGAGTCAGAAAGACGTCTCCAAATACAAGAAGAAGTTCAATGCTATGAAATCATATATGAAAAAACTGAATAAGACTTTGAAGACTTCTGGACTCGACATGACGCAGATGACTTTTACTTCAAAGTCCACTATACCGTCTGCATTCGGATCAGATATTTCTGATTCTGATTCAGAAGATTCGCTTTCAGACGAGTGTTAATTAAACGATTTTTTTTTCTTATTCAAACTTCGAATGTTTAACGATTCTGTAATTTAATTTCTTTTTAATAAAAAACATCGATTTCAATTTCAATTTCAAAATCGCTTTCTTAAATATCGATTTCTATTTCAAAAAACAACGATTCGAACGCAAAATATAGAATCCTGTTTTTTAAAAAAATGTAACAAACATTGTATGGTGGATTTCCGCCATCTATACTATTATACTAAGGTTTAGATGGCGGAAATCCGCCATCTAAATATGGGCACAATCGACCTCTCCCACGAATAGATGGCGGATTTCCGCCATCTAAAGTACAGCAGTCGGTTTCCTATTATTATAAATGGCGGATATCCGCCATCTAATGTTACAAGGATAGTCGGCGGACATCCGCCGTCAATGAAATTAACCGTCATCAATGAATTTGCGCCAAACTATTCCCGTGCCATATTTTAGATGGCGGATTTTCGTCATCTAAAACTTTTCAGTTCGCGTGAAAATTTTCAGATTAGATGGCGGATTTCCGCCATCTAAACGATTTTTGGTGGAAAATGGGGATGGATAATAGATGGCGGTCTTTAGATGGCGGTTATGGGGTTTTAATGACGGTGTCCAAGATCACTTTAGATGGCGGTCTTTTCCGCCGACGATCACTTTAGATGGCGGAAATCCGTCATCTAAAGACCGCCATACAATGTCTTATTTCTTGTAGTGCACTAGTTTTTCAATTTCTGACTTCTGGAATTGTGGGTACCTATAAGGCCTCACATTTACCGGGTTTGCATTACATTCTAGATGTATAAAGTGGTCTCTATCTCTTTGGGGTGGCAGCCTTGTTGGTGTTTCAAAAACATCATTATATTCTTAAACAATTTTAGTGACTTCTAGGCTATTTGAATTCAGAATAGGAACCTCTTCATTTTCCTCTATTTTCTCCATATAACATAAGTAGGCTTCTTGTGTAGAGACAACAAGGCATTTTAACTGTCCCACAGAAAGAGGATCTTCAGAAACCCAGGAACATCCTTGCCATGTAATCTGTTTTTCATTCTTCTTAAATGACTGACATGTTAAGCTCATCAAAATTAAAGGTGACTGGTCCCAAAGTCTTTAATCCTTGAATCCCGATAACCACATTAGCCCCTGTCATTTTAAGCAAAAAATGTCCATTTTCACCACTTTATCCTGGATCTTTATTTCTACTTCTTTGCAGACTACCTCACAAATTAATTTACCATTCCCAGTAGACACTTTAAATGGAACTATCACATGAGTGACTAATTTCAGAGCTGAGTCTACTTCAGTTTGCATAAAATTGTGTGTGAACCATGTGTCCAATAGTACACTAACACACTGGCTTTTTATGAAGCCATCCAATCTGATGGTTGTGGCATTGATATGGCCTTCAAAAGCGTGATAACTGATTTCTCTGTCCTCACTTCTAATATTTTCATATTCTTCTTCCACCACCTCTTCTTTATCAACCATTCCCAAAAGCAAGACTCATCAGCTGACATTCTGGAAAAAATTCCTTTACACTTATGGCCAGGAATGAACTTGTCATCACAGTTAAAACATAACCCTTTAGATGTCTTCTCCTTTCTTTCAGCAGGCCAGAGACAATCTTTTAAACACAGGTGATGGTATGGAATTCCCTTTTGGGCTTCCTTCTGGCTGATCAGTCTTGGTTATGAACGATGTAGTCTTGGGAGTGAATGGCTTTGTATAATATGGCTTGTTGCTTCCTTTAAAACCTGGTTTCCTTGCTTCAAACATGAGTGATAATTCAAATGCCTCATGTATATTTGATGGTAGTGAGTAGTGCCAGGTTGTAAATTTTCTAATGACAACATCTTCGGGAACAATAAGAAGTTTTTGATCTTTGGGAATTCTATTAAATATAAAATACCTTCTTACTGAAAATAATCAGCCCTCCGCATATATCCGTGCCATCAAACCATGGCATGTTAACTTTGATATGTTTGGCAGAGGAGTAAGAATCATTATTCATGATGCTACTGGCATAGTCAGGATTGTCTAAGTCCACCACTGACTGATAGAATGGGTGCTGAGATTTTGATTTATGATCTGGTTTTTTCTGATCTTCATTGCATTCTATGCTGATTTTAGTATCAGGTGGTCTCCCTTTGATTGTTGTGCAGATTTCGCTTATTTGCCTTCCCAATTCCAGAAAATTGCTATTGACATTAGCTCTAAACTCGTTCATGTCCTTGATTTGAGACATTTGTAATGTTTGTAATCTCTAAAAATCTGGATTTGTTGTTAAATCCAATGTAGTCATCCTGAAAGAAGAGATCAAATATTAAAAGCACCAGTGATAGGGTTCTAATCCCTGAAATTAATTGAAACAACTTGACCTGATGGTCAAAGGTGCCTTAGATCTAAGATTTGAGATCTTAGGTGTCCAAGGCGCACATAGCGGAAATCAATCTCTGATATTGAGACTTAAACCTGGAAGATTAGTGTTGTTAAGCAAATCAGTAGAGAGCTCAATGCGGCTGACTGTTGAGAAGACCGACAGTGATAGAGAGGATGAACGGAGAAGTACTCGACAGACGACAGAGCTGCCGGATGAATGTTATTGGGTTAATGTTTCAGCCCACAACGAAGTCTTGAAGATGGTCTGGCCTCTTCTTAATTCTTTCTGGTCAAATTCCTTTAGCTTGAACCAGAGCCGATTCATGGGAGTTGAACTGTTGTGAACCCTCGTTCTCCCCCAAAATATTCTCAGCTAGGGATTCTGTGTCCCCTGTCTCAAAGCCGATAACTATCGTATCAATGATTTAATAACAGATAATCAAACAATATTTAAGAATTTAATTAAAAATAAAAGGCATTCAAGAATGGTCTAGAACAACAATACACAATACGTTTAAGAAATAATTTAAAACACAATAGTTATCTAACATCGACGCCTTTTAATAACAATGTAATATCCATCGTTTTCGATGCTAAACGTAAAATTCAAGCATTATATGGTAAATGTAATGTGATCGGGATGACGAACTGGGATGGTAAAGAAGTTGGATTAGAACCGATAGAACCTCTTAATGACGGAATGTGATTAGCGAAAGATGTAATTAATATTTTCATCGATTGTTCGATTTTTTTCCAACATTTTAAACCGGTTTTCCATCTCTTTATTGATGTTCCTTTTCTTTTCTTCCATTTGTTTCTTCATCTCAATTTGTTTTTCTTTCATTAGTGAAAAATAAAATAAAATGCGATAAGTAAATTTTTATAGAAATAAGTAAAATGCGATAAGTAAATTTTTATAGATCAGGCTCTAAACCAAATGATTAATCAGAATATTTACCTTAATATTTCTCCTATGATATAATTATGGATGTAAATGATAGGAAATCTAAGATGTATGATATCATTTATTAATTCATGCAAAAATAAATTAGGAAAAAGGACACTAAATCTCGAGGTTTCATCCATTTAAATAAATTTTTGTAAAACCAAAATCTTTCAAATCTTTATTGATTGTATAGAAGAAAGGCCTCCTCAAATTCAAATCACCCTCTCTCTTTTCCTCTTCGCCTTCTATTTTTCCTCCATGCACATGATGGGAAGATCTGGTATCGGATTTTGGGTGGTCTTATGCTGGAAACAACACACAGAGAATGAATTTTTTGTAAAATCAAACCATGTATCATCTCACATTCTCACCATATTCTGGTGATTTCAACTTGGCTGAACTCCACGGTCTCAAAACCAATGCATGTTCTCGTTGTACTTTCGATTTCTTGACGGTGTTTAACAGCCAGAATCCGACAACGACCGAGCCCCTTGCTTCCTAGATTTCGCGGAGTCATTCTGAAGATCCATTTCGATCTCATTGATGATGTTTTTTTTTATAAGCTAAGAATTTACAACATACGTACCTGTAAAGACAGCTCTGCTCATGGAGACCGATGACAAGCGCCGACGCTCGAATCTCCTCGACCAGACCGGAAATCACGGCCACTTGTTCTCCCTCCTTCACCACGATCTCCACCTTCACCTGCAACAATTTGCAAGGAAATTCCCCAACCCAACACACAGAATTACAGAAAGAAATCAGGAATTACACAGATGACAGAAGAAGAATCGAGCATAACACATTAACACACCCACCTCAGGAACAGCAGAGCACCGGTCTTTGAAGGAGAGAGCCAACTGGAAGCCCTTCAATCTAAGGGCTTGCATCTTCCTCCTTGATCTGGAAGACGGGTGGATGTGGAGTAAAATGACAATATCTCCTGGACGTATGAAATTTCCGACTGCCCACCCGAGAGCAGCATTTGCCGCTTCTGATTCTTCTACCACCACCACAACTCTCTTCTGCCCTTCCATATCTTCCAATCCCACGAGAAGAATGCTCCAAAAAAATCCCAAACACCCAAAAGCCTCCAATCTCAAAAAAGTACAAGGTTTAGTGTGATTCTCAAGATTTGTCTTTCAACGAAGGGTGTGATTATTTACACACATAATTGGATTACACTTAACTTTGATCCAGAGCGATCTAAAAAATAGGGGAGGGAGGGCATAATATAAGTATAGAACCGTGTTTCAAAAAGACATAAAAAAAAAAATTTTTTAAAACATTACATGTTCAAGTTTCAGTTCAAACTTCATTTTCAAGATATATTCTTCTGTACAACTTTGTTTTTTTTATAGGCGCGTAGGCAGTCGAGACACATAGTGTTGTCCAGATAAGCTAAAAAAATATTGAAAGCAGACAGATGTTTGTTCAACATAAATGAATGAAGCAGGTGAGACTTGAAGCTGCAAAATTAAAAAAGATAAACACTTGCTTAAATCACCAAAAGAAAAATCAAAGTCAAAAATGATAGTTTGTTCAACAAGAAATAAGAAAGTGAGATTTAATTCACATAAATGTATAAGATATATTATATTAGAAAGTCAAGTATTACATACATTAAGTTGGGCATTATAATTTATAAAATGATTCTTTTGATACACAGTACACATAATTATATACCAAACTAAATGAAATAAAACATGCGTTCAAACATTGGTAATGAAAAAGAAGATGCAATTTGAGGATTTGATAAATAAAAACCATAACACACCCATATTCACTTGCTTATTCAGATTGTAAACACTTGAGAGGATGAGTGCAGCAATGACTTGAGTTATAACTAATAACATATAATACAAGAAATATTCAAACCATATATCTTCATTCTAAATGATATTAGAACAGTTTTTTATTTTATTTTTGCACGGACTTAGTTAAACGAGTTAGAAGCACGACCGCGACCTGGATACCCATAACCTCCACCACCTCCTCTGCCATAATAAAAACCTCTTGTTCGACCACCACGGTATCCACGTCCACCACGATTTGGATGATGTCTTGGAAATTCACCGAATGTCTATAAAGTGCAGTCACATGAGATTAATACAGATTACCCCTAGAAAAAGTAAAAAATAATTACATACGGTGAAAATACCTCAGTGTCTAATTTCATCTGCTCAGAATATTTGGTTCGTTCATTTCCAGTCCCAAGTGAATTGCAGGAAAGAGTGTCAAAGAAATCATCTTTCACATATACAGGCTGGTAACAAAAAGAATAAATGGGATGGAATAAGTTACCAGCATAGACCAAAATATATTTTCAAAAAGGATTTGCAATTGCTGTAAAATGTGTTTATAACCAACCTTTGTTTCAATTTTTGAGCATGCATCATCTTCATCTTTTACACCATCACTCCCAGCATTAAAGTTCTCGTTAACATCGCCTTCTCTATCACTTGACAGACCTTTGCTTTTACCAAGATCACCCCATACTTGATCTTTTTTGAATTTTTCATTCATTGCTATGAAATCAAAATCTTCTTCGAACTTTGTCACAGGTCGCACATACTGCAATAAGTAATTCAGTTTATAGGAAGTCGGTAAATAAATACCAGAAAAAAATATACAGAAAAACAATTAAAAAAAGAATACCTAACTAATGATGACATTCATTTATGAAAACAAGACCTTCAAAAATGAAATTTCTTTGGGAAAATAATTTGGTTGTTATAAATGTAAAACAGTGAGATTAAATATTTTATCAAACAAATATTTACTTGTTATAACAACTTGACAATTAAACATGGGTAAGAAAAACTTAATATTATGATTAATCAGATAAATATTCAAATTGTAGCATAGCATCTTGCAAAAAATATTAAGGGATGTGAGAATCATTTAAGAAGCCCACTCCGTACAAAAAGAGCAATCTCTTGCAGATCGAAGAAACTCAAGCTATACTCATATGTGAGTCCAACCTCTTGAGGCACCAGTCCGTGACTAGCTAGCCGTATGATCATAGTCAGATAAGAAAGTGACGATATTTTTACACTTACTGTATTTGCATTTCCCTACATTTGTAAACTTTGGTCATTGCCCTAATCTTATTTTTCAGTAATGTAATCTTTAATTTATCAAAAAAAAATCTTGCAACAAAAACATTTGTTGAACATTAATAATAAAAAATAAAGGTAAAAAACATTTGTTAAACATCAAAGAGTTAAAAAAAATTACCCCATTTCCATTCCCTCTTCCTCTTCCCCGCCCTCTGTAAATATGATTTTTGTGTGCAGCAGTACCATTTGGCTGAAACAGAACATAAATAATTCATAATTAAAAGAAACATTTTTAGAAATTACATCAGCTATCAAAAGGTATATTGAACACTTAATTTATTAGCAACTCAAGCAAGCATAACTAATAAGCTAACCTAAGTGGTGAAGTAATTAAGTGTTTAAACTCTAAACAATACTAAATGAAATGACTTGACAAATATCCTTGTTATGCATTTGAAAAATATATAACTTTTACCTCTATTACATACAAGTTCATGCAGTTATAATATTTATTCAAATCCATCACAGGTTATTTTTATAGAACATAAGCAAGATGATTTAGTATAGGGCGATAAGAAAAATATAAGTTATCAAGTTTCCTCATAATAATCATACCTTCCGAACCAATGGTGTAGGTAAAGGCAGTATGGGCTGATTAGCTTCATCTGCAGACGATTTGAGGGGTTCTGTTTTTGCAGATTGAACATTTGGCATTTTATCTTTAACCATTATATTTTCAGAGAGTTGCAAGGACTGGGTTGAAGCAAAAGTCGAAGATTGAGACTGTAATAATTTTCCAGAGTTGACTAAAGAAGGCATTGATGTTTCCACATGGCTTGAATTAGGAAGTCCAATAGTAGAGGGTGCAGGCTGTGAAATAGCTTGATAAACTAAATGTGATCCAGGAAGAATCCTAGTCTTGCTATTAATTGATACGGAATCAAGTTTAGATACTGAGGTTGCCAAAGGAAGGGTGGGAACAGCATTCTTATTTTGAGGCATATTTGATATCAGGGTATTAGCTTGTACAATGGGGGCCATGGTAGATGCTGAACTAACAGAGGACAAACTTAGACTGCCACTAATAGGTGGTAAATATGGAGGAATTTCAGACAAGGTAGAGGAAACAGGCAACGATTCGCTAGAACCTTGAAAATTTAAAGACCCAAAAGGCAAAGAAGTATTTGATCCAGATATATTCTGAGGTACAGAAGGCAAAGAAGCATTAATTCCAGGATATTGAAAAGGCT
This sequence comes from Zostera marina, assembly GCA_001185155.1. Classification (NCBI taxonomy): domain Eukaryota; kingdom Viridiplantae; phylum Streptophyta; class Magnoliopsida; order Alismatales; family Zosteraceae; genus Zostera; species Zostera marina. The sequence continues at coordinate 374,311 of LFYR01000607.1, read as the reverse complement.
GCTGCATGGAATATGGCATTGACAGACCAGGTGGTGGGCGTAAAAGGGGTGGTGGCTGCAAATGAGAAATCCCACCGGGCAATCCGCCAGGCATACCACCAGGTAATCCACCGGGCATACCACCAGGTAATCCACCAGGCATACCACCAGGTAATCCACCGGGCATACCACCAGAAGGTGGATAAAAACCTTGCCAATACATTGGCATGCCAAGCCCGGAACCATTTGCTGTTGGAGGTGAAGATCCCCATGAAGCCAGGCTCCCACCAGGCTGATACAAAGGTAAACCACCTTGGAGTGGTGGTCTGGGATATTCAACTTGACTTTGGCCTGCATGGGAACTCATATCACCTACAGGTTCAGCTGTTACAGCTGGCAAACTGGCAGATGTGGATGGAGGAGGATAGTTAGACTTAGACTGCACCAAATAAGAAAAACAAATAAGCACATTAATAAAATAATAGAAAGATGAAATCTAACTTTTCCTCGTGAAAAATTATATTTACCATTTTACCTGAATAATAGCAGGATCATTGTGTATATGAGATGCAGGCTGAATAGATGGTGATGACTTCACTTGCAGATCCTATATATTATTTTCATTAAAAAAAATTAATTTCTAATGAATAACGTTAAAAAACAATTTTATCCTATGATGAAAAAAGTATTTAATTATGCATGTCATGCAGGTTCATATATATATAATATTATTATTATGATTTAATACAAGACTAAATAAGAGTAAATCAGCAGAAAACATGAACAAAAAACAAAAGATTACAATAGTATTGCGCCAGGAAATCATGTAAATCTGATTGAACAGTTATCTTGCAAAATTAAAAAATTCAACATATTTCTCATTTTTGCATAGAACATTTTGCAAAACAATCTGATTACGTTAAACATTAAAAACAAATGAACAATCCTACCATAAATATAGTAAATTCTGAAAAAAATTAAAAGCATTTATTTTTATTAACTTCTACAAAATACCTTAATGTCACTTCCACGAAAAAGTATAAACTCGTAGACTTTATCACTTGGAGGAATTTGCGGTCCATCCTTCTTCCGACCTTCAGTTCCAAATGATCTTACTGCATAAATCAAAAAACGATCAAAGGATTGCCAATTAAGTCAGACTGCAGCTGCACTTAGACTTGGAACTACCATCATGAGATAGATGGAATCGTAAAATTCTATTTTAATAAAACAGAATTCTACAAAATACAGAGAGAACAAAATAACACACATCAGTTTCATACAAAAAAACATTTAATTCATACAAAACAACAAATCTAATTTAAATTTGGGATTTTAGACAGTATGGTACTATAGTGCATATATGTCTGAGCCTTTGGTATTGACTAATTAGGCTTAATGTATATATGATGGGAAAATGAAAAGGCTAACTCACAACCAAATTGCAATATACAACCAAATTGCATAAGAAGTTGACTATATGAGGACTTTAGTGTAATTATAATAAATAAAAGGACTTCACAAAAAAAAATATTATTAATGTATATTATAAATTTATATTAAATTTCTAAATAAGTAAATAAAGTATTATTGTACATTTGATAAGTATTTAATGTTTTATTTTAAATTTTTATTACTTCATTTACTTCTTATTTACTTGCCAATTGCTAAAAAGCCCCAGGTTTAATACTTTAGTTTGATAAAAAAAACATGCAGGGAATTAAATATATTTTGATAATTGTAAGGGACTAAGGAGTCGTAACAAGAAAAAAATTCGCTTCTGACAAAGGATAATTCAGCTACCTCTTTGGAATTATTCTACCCCGACGACTGTACTAAACCCTTTAAACTTACTTTACTTACAAAAAGAGCTCATTCAAAATATTTATAATAAACAAGCCATTTTTAAAGTCAATTTTCCCTCTAAATACATATCATTTCAATATTCCGCTACATATCTACTGTTAAGTTAAATATTGGAGATTTGGAAGCATAGGGCAATGAACATGTTTTCTAACAAAATAAGGCATTCAATCTATGAAAATATTTGGGATCATGAAAACTAGTGTTACTTAAAAAAAATTAAGGAGATTCCAGATCATATACTAAAACAGATGCATTATTATTACTGTACTGATTGGAAATGGAATTTTCTTACTAGTATTATTTAAATAAAATTCCTGTGTGTAATAATCAGTCACCGCCAAATTTAGTAATAACATGCACTAATCACCCACACATCAAAGCCACTAGCACATTGTCACCAAAATGTGCCAGCTGCCAGGTATACATTTTTTGAAAAAAATATGCATTTATTTCCAAATTACTATCTTATAGTAATTAGTTAATATTAAATAACATAAACACTAGAAATAAAAGGTAGAAGAGTAAAATAAGTAAAGAACTTCAATTCAAAATAAGATAGTTAAATTTCAAATGAAAATAAGTTAGTTCAATTTCAAATCAAAATAAAGTAGTTCAATATTGAGTTTTTCCCTTTTCCACACACCATCCTGAAGGATCGGTCTCTGCATGTCCCAAACCAAAGTCATAACTTTATTAGTTCCAGGTTTGGATGTCGATCCACTCAATCCAATTCCACTGGATGCTAGTTTTCGTTCAAACTTCAAAGGATACATTGGTAGAAGATTCATATCTAAATTGCAAGTTTTTGTATGGGTTTTTTCCAAAAAGAAGTGGAGATCTCACTCCTAATAACCAGTGTAATTCTATTACACTTTACGACTCCCAAATTCTCACCAGAAGAAATGATCCTGGTGATGTACAATTTGACACAATAAATTCTTCCGATGGAGAGAAAACGACAAAACAGACATTTGAGTGATGTTATTATCTTCCCCTTCATATATTCAAGTGAGAAAGAAGCATGCTTCTATATAAGATCCTCCTAATGATCGATTCATTGAAAGCTAAATATTATCAATGAGAAACAGATCAATGGACAGATGGTATATTGATTTATTAACGACAAGTGCAGGTCGAGATGGAAAGACAAGGAGAACATCTACATTGTCTTCGTCGGAGTAAAAACATTTAATGTCATCTTCAAAGCTTCAAGAATAGACTTGCTAAAATTCATTACACACTGTTTTATGAAAGAATTAAAGAAATGCTGCTGCTGGATGGATACTTGGAGAAATAGAGACAGAACAAAAAATTCTTAGAGAAGAGATCGCTGGAGAAGGGGTGTCAGGAAGAAAATTATCTGAATTCTGAAATCACAGCTGCGTGAAAGAAATACGCTCCTTGGATGTCTCATGTCTACCTTAAAAAAATTGCAAATCAGATGTGTTCTGATTTGTGATGTCCTATTTTAGTACATCATTATCTTCTTTAAGCTGATTCGGGTTAAGATCTGTGAGAATCTAACCCGAATCCGGCTAAAGCAACACCGCTAGTTCATTTAAAGCATCGACACACTGTGAGTCTTCTATTTTACAACAAGATATTAAATTGCTAAAAACTGAAAGAGAAAAAATACAACTTGTATTAGAATAAATCTCAATTTGCGTGATGCACCATGTTAAAAGAAAGATCCACAATAGAGAACCATATTAAACTATAAGAAGGATAGCAGATAGCAGAAATCAAACAGTAACAAAGAACGCACTGCATTGGATGAAATTATATAAAAGCCACTATAAAGCCCTAAGGGTTTAAAAAACAATTGGAAAAGTAGCTACAAATATCAGGCACCCAACAAATAGTATGACTCCCTCATGTGGAAAATAAAACTATTTAATTGCAGTAATCTGTGTTGATTACAAACACCATAACAGACCATAGAGGTGAAAGACCAAGTTAGAAACTCAACGAACAAAACAAACCCAAGGTAAGCACGCATAAAAAGCTAAAACTCCATATAGCCCCAACCCTAACTACCTGAAAAATCCCTGAAAAACCTAAACCTAACGCTGAGGAAACAAAAAAAAAACAGAAACGACAAATGGTATACCGTTACGGAGTCCGATACTAGATTCTTCTGTGTTGATGTTGTTAAGGATACCCTCATACCGAATTTCTGACTTAGACGTAAGGCTGATCAAGCTCCCTAAGTACGAGTCGGCTGTCATCGACCCGGATCTCGAGCTCTCTGCTCCCCTTGCCGCCATATCGGAGCTGCGGAGAAGAAGAAAAAAAAAAGGAAAGCGCCGATAACCGATGTGCTAGAGAGGTAGAATGGGATGCCGAGAAAAACGACGAAATGTGTTTATTTATATATGGGTAACTAGGTGGGTAGATCGAATCGGACGGATAAACATGGGCTTCATGGAGCCAGGGATGGTTGCCTGTTGGGTGGTTATTTTTTTCTTTCTAGCGTGAAATTCCTGACACGAAAATCTGGCACGATATTATTCAATATACATCGATCGACCTAGAATTTTCAGATACCGTCTGGGTCTGATTCTTGCAGATGATAAATTGATGATTGGTGAGGAAGATTTATTTTAATAGTTAGAAATAAGGTGTCAAACGAGCCGAGTCGAACTTTTGCTTATAGAGTCAGGTTTGGGCTCGTCTCGACTCACCTGGTTTGACTGAACTCGGGCTCGGCTCGTTTTAAAAATGATCAAGTTCGGCTCGTTAAACTTAACGAGCTTGAGCTTTTTTATGCTCGGATTTGGCTCGAGCCCAAGCTTAACTAGCCGAATTTTACTTAACAACACCTAGTAGTTAGGAATGAGTTAATTTTTTTTATTTAAATGTCACATCTCGAAATAATCAACTTTAAAATTAGATGAAAATATCTCATTCCGCAGGGCAAATATATAAAAACGGGACACGGAAGAGACAACCTCTGAAGATGCTCCTTTTTAAATATAGAAAACTACATTTGTCAACTAAATATAACGAACTCTTATTTATAGTTAAGAACTTTAAGTTTTTTACAACCAAAATAAAAATAAGTAAAGGGGCTATTACACAAAGGTTCCCTTAAATTGATTTAGTTTGGACGAATCCCTAGCCACGAAAGGTGACTTTATAATCCAACAAAAATATGAAGTGACTAGTAAATAGAAGATGAGTGGTTTTTTTTGCTATACAAGAAATGAAACTTTTTGTTCTTCTCTGCACAACATACATATAGCGTGAGTTACAATTCAGAAACGTCATTAATTTCAAAGATTAATGATGGGAGGAAGGGGCTCATCAAAAGGGGCTTATTTTGTGTGCCAGCTGTAACATAAATTCAGGGACGAGACGTCGCTGTGGGGGCGCATTAGCATCTTCGGCTAGTGCAATGGGATCATCAACATGAATGGAGGCAAGGATATCTTGAAAAAGTTTGTCTTTGCCACCTCTTAGTGGATCCTATGGTAGTCAATGAACTATTTAATCAAGTAGATAAAAAATTCGCTAGAAGAAGAAACAACAAATTACCTGAAGAAACAAATCAGTGTGTGTTTTATCTTCGTATAATACCAATTTAACCTTACTACCAACTTTACCAAGAACAGCAGCGAATGTTTCACTGTAAAAGAAAGTTGGACAATATTCAGTCACAAAACATCTAATGTGATCGGTATTCAGTAGGTATATTGTAATTTGCAAGACTAACCTGGCATTTGATGGAATGGAATGATCACCGGTTCCATGAAAAAGTACAAATTGAGGCAGATAAGGGATCATCGGCTTCATGCTTCGACATTGCACCATAACCTCTGGAGAAAACTTTTGCAAGGAATGTTCTCCTTCCATAATACTGGAATAAATTCGAAAGCGTCAATGAGGAGAAATCCTATGACAGAAGAAAACTCCATTGAGCTCAGAAGCATATTGCCCAAAAGTAAAAACTATTGGAAATTCTATTGGATTAAAATGTGTACCTGAGAAACAAGGAACGATAGAGACCACGTTTGTGGAAATGTTCAACTAAGCTTTGGATATTATAACTGTCAAAAAAATTATAAAAAGGTTTAAATAGATTATAAAAGTGATCAGCAGTACCCTCAATGTCAAAAAGAAGATCTAAATATGCAGTACCCTCCAGATATACCAAAATAGGTTTTTATTTGAGAAACACTCCAAGATATAATTTCTTTCTCTTCACTTTCCTTCTTTGCTTGATCCAAGAGAACACAAGCAGCTATATGTGCACCGGCAGACTGTCCCATCAAATAGATTCTATACATGTGCACCGGAAGTATCAAGTAAGTGCATTTTTTAATAAACCTTGGTAACATTCTTACATCCATAGAATCATCAAAAGGTTATTTACCTGCTAGGATCACCTCCATAGTCGATAATGTTATTGCAAATGAATGAGATCCCTTGAGATGCATCTTTAATCATATCACTTATAGTTCCCTGAGGAAAATTTCTGCACAAAGAGAGTGAATTATGTGCATTTATAAATTATAACTACAGTCTCAGGAATGAAGGCAATTAGTTGATTACCTGTAATCAATGCAAGCAACAATAATATCTCTTTCTGCCAATTGCATCCCAAGAAGAGAGCCCCATGCCTTATACCTACATATTAAAATATCTTATGGATAAAAATACATTTCAAGATTTGGTGTGTTTGCAATAATAATTTAGATCTATTGAAATACATGGGTAATGCAAAAAAGATGTACTGACCCAATGATCCAGGCTCCTCCTGTTACAAATGCTACAACTGGTTTTAGCCCATCATTGTTTTTGGGTAAATACAGATCTAATCTAATATATTTTATCCACAACCCATGTTAGAGATAAAAGAAGAATCAATGTCTGACAACAGTGACAGTTCAGAGCTTTATCAAATAGGATGCACATGACACACCTGTTTCTAGGCTGGTCGCCATATACTACACTTCTTTTGATATGACTGGAGAAAAAATAATAATATCCAACTGTCAAAGAGAAATTCAGGAATAGATCAATAATAAAGAATGGATATAAAGCAAATGATACAGAGGAAGGAATACAGCAAACAAATCATGTTATATTACTTGTAAATGCATAATGCATGAACAAACAAATAAACAAACCTTGTATAAAACCAGGCATAAGTAATACTGCATAGAAAGTAAGAGCAAAGAGTTTTGATAACCACCTGTAACCTACTCTGAAAAAACAGAAGTAAACGAAATTATTAATATCATTGAAATTGAACAGGAAACATGATCAAATACACTCAGATATTATAGTGGAATTGTTGAACGATGCCTCAATACCTTTTCTCCATGGAGAAATCTTAAAGTAAAGAATCATGTGGGTTCTGGCTGTGATTACTGATGTGAAGTTCCAATTTGTTTAAAAATAAATAAAAGTAGTAGAAGCACCCAAATATCGGAGTTTTCCTCGTTAGGGATTTCATTCCCAAGAAACACAAAGCAAACAAAACCGACTACGACGACACTACATGACATGATTTTTAAAGCGCAAGAAAACGATATCTTTGACGAACGCGATTTCCAAAGTAAGCGAATCCAAATTTGAAATAAAACAGGGGAAATGAGAATATAAAAAGAGAGGGACACAAAATTTAAAATCGATATATTACCCTAAATATCGGAGGAGCTTGAACGCAAGGTGCGTGACGAGATAGGTCTCAGCAGCAGCGTGCTCCACATCTCGTCGCAAAGATAGATGTCTCGAAAGTGCAGGTTTGGATACAACTCCATGACGAGGGGAAAATCGCGGGTTCGAATCATATCTCCTCCTCCTATGCTGGTTGTTGTTCTCGCCGTCGACTGACATTCGTCTGATGCGTGCTTCGTCCTCCGACGATGTGGATACCGCCGTTTCTATTGGCATAAGTCTCAACGCCGGCGGTAACACAGAAAGAGGATCGGTGTTCTGTTGCATTTTGTGCGTGTACTTCTTCTCAGAGAGAGAGAAGTCATGAAATGAGAATTCATATTATATATAAGGAAAATATATGCCATGATGCTTTTTTTCTAGGTCATTTCATCTCAGTCGTTGGATATTGTAAAAAGCATCTGAATCGTCATTTAATTAATATATACCATGTTAGATTGCACACATCATCCCCATGCTGATTTGAACATTATTGAACTCATATTAGACTGAGAACACTTTTTATAGGTGTTAGTAAGGTTAGGAAAGGTGAATGGCTCTGGACTGTCGGATTTGAAAGAATTATGATGATTTTACGTCAACCGTTCGTTATTATCACTGGTGTGTAAGGATGCAAAAAAAAAAATAGTATTCGACAGACTGTTCAATTCTGTTCGGATTCGGTTAGCTAAACGAATTGAACCAAACCTTAAAATAAATTCGTTTAATTAAACGAACAAAACCCAAACTTTAGTTGAAATTCGACGAATAGCTCGGTTCGTTTAACATTTTCAACAATAGCATTTTGTTTATTTGTTTGGGGTTGGTGAATCTTCAACAATAGTCCATACATATTTGTTCTTAAATTCTTATTATATTATCCGTTTAATTAAATTCCAATTGCTTGAATCGTCGTCCGTTCGACCCAAAAAAGATGTTGTAATATCTTTAGAAAATAAAGAAAAATGTGAAAATAATTTGAAAACGAAAGTTTTCTTTTTCATCTATCTTTATAGAGAAATGAAAAGATAAATTTAGACATTTTAAATTTTTAAACTTCTTCAAAACCAAGTCTATATTCTTATTTGAAGTACTAACACTACCATTTCTTCTAAAATTGTAGAAATATGATGTAGTCCTTCTGAAATTCATCGCAACTTAGGAGAGTTTTTGAGATGGTGGTATATGCGTCGAATTTAAAGATTTCAATAAATCATGACAAATAAGAATGAAGTAACGATTAAAAGAAAGGAATCTGCGTTTCATTGAGGATGACAAGATCATGAAAGTGAGTTTCTACAAAAATATGAACCTTCCACTTATATATATTAGTATCAATTAAGCCTCAAAGTAAACTGAATCATGTATGAAGATTTGATGTCATGAGTTTTATGAATATATGCATGAACACCGAGCAAGTACTCAACGTCCTTCTTTATCCCAAACAAACCCTCTTTCGAGCAAACAAACTTTTTTTATCTGCAAATCTCCTCAGCGGAAAAAGAAAAAGACTAATTAAAACACTCATATAGTTGTCAATGGAATGAAATTGCATATTATCTGCATTTAAACGGTCGCCACAAAAATTGTAATTCATAAAGACAGAAAAAATGGACGCTTATTTGTATTAGGAGCGATCGTAAATATAGTTATAAAATAAATCTTAATTCATCGGTCTGGATATGTGTTGAGTCGAGGTTTACATTTTTTGTAAAAGACGTTGAAAAATCTGTCCACAGAATGAGAAAAAACACGAAAACGTAACAAGATCATTAACCTCTATATTTTCAGAAATCATATCAATTATGTAAACTTATGTGAAAATCAATTTCAAGAAGTGAAGAAATGGGGGTTTGCATATGAGAAAAAGAGAAGAAACTTAAAAAGATGAAAAAAGAGAAGAGATAATGTGACAAAAAAGAAGGTACATTTGTGTAAAAAATATGTCAATCTTGAGAACAAATATCATGTCAAACTTTTCTTTGAAATTGCAGCCCATGGTATAAAAAAACACAAATCGACAAAAAAGAGGTAGATAACGCGAAGCTAAGAGCCCCCAGTCCAGCGAGGAAATCTGGGAATCTCTCAACTGTATGTCCAAATCGAAAACACCGGAATGGATGGACTGACAGCAGAAATAGTCCGTCACCACTGGAACTTGATGAAGGCGGATATAACGGCGACAATATTGTACTTCTTTAGCACGAAGAGGATGTTGAGATCCCTGAATTTGGCGACTAGAGGATTACCGACCTATATCTTGCCTGGGTGTAATCTACAAAATATTCTCCAAAATCTTGGCTACCCGCCTCATGGTCCTCCTACCAGAACTGATCAGTGTCAATCAAACTGCCTTCATTAGAGGGAGAAGGATCAGTGATGCCATCGGACTTGCCCAAGAATTCACACAGTCCTTTAATTGCAAGAGCACCTCTAAGAGAGCGTGCATAACTATTGATTTCGCAAAAGCGTTTGATACGCTGCGATGGGATGTGATAGACACGGTCATGGAGCTAATGGGCATTGATCATGATTTCAGAAAGCTTGTCATGTCTTGTGTGACAACGGCGTCAGCATCCGCCTTGGTGGAGGGCTCGCCTACAAAGATAGTCAAGCTCCAAAGGGGGCTCAGACAGGTTGATCCCTTGTCCCCCCTCCTATTTGTGATAGTAATTGAGTATTTGTCCAGGCTCATAAATCAGGCGGTGAACAACAGAAAAATTGACTTATACAAATCTAGAGGAATGGCAGTAGAGAGCCATCTTGCCTATGCGGATGATGTCACCTTCTTTTGTAGGGCATCGGCGAAAACATTAACAACATTAAGGGATATTCTCGCAGAATTTGAAGCTTTCTCTGGTTTAAAAATTAACGCGGGAAAAGCTCGATTATCTTCTCCAAAAGGGTGTCGGAAAAATCACAGCTTGCAACAATCCTTGGGTTCCAAATCAGCGAACTGCCGGTTAGGTACCTCGGCACTCCGCTAACGGGCAAATTGGTGAGGTATAGGGACTGTGATGGAATGTTGGCAGAACTGAGAAGCTTCATCACGCGATGGAGCAACAAAAAATTGTCTTATATGGGGAGAATCCAGTTGGTCGATTGGATTTTCCAAGGTAAATTTAGGTATTTAATGCAAAGTAACATAATGCCGCAGGCTGCCCTCCGGGCGATTCAATCAATAACGTACCAGTTTATTTGGGGGAGTAAAAAAGAAGTAGCATGACCAAATCAAAACGGCAAGGTGGAATTGGAGTTCAAGATTTCAAGGCAACACAACAAGCAACTATTGTAGATAGAGCTTGCAGGATATGGGAGAAAGGCGTCTGGAGCGACTGAATGTGCCGGCGCTATGTCTAGGGCAGAGCCTTCAGCCAAATCGTTCAAAAGCAGGGCGACTCCTCCATATGGAAAGCCAGTTTGAGACAGGGAGACCACATTGCCAAATGCGCAAACCTCGGTCCACACTACTACAAATCATGGACGGGCAGAGGAACAGGCAACTCGATAAAGAACGCAAAGCTAACGTTGCTCTCGGATCTCCCCACCGATGAACTGGCAAGAGGAATATGGGCCAATAAAATAGGAAAAGTTGCGTTAAACCTTTGGAGGGTGAGATGGAAGAATTTGCCGACTAAAGACAGACTGATACGCCGTGGAATGAGCATAACAGGAGAGTGTGAAATGTGCAATGAAATTGAAACCACAGATCATCTGTTCGCGAGCTGCAATTTCACAAGATGGGTTCTTAATGAAGCGATGGAGACAGTTGGGAGTCTTGTAAACTTAAACACAACTACATCTTTTGAGGAAGCAGTCGATGAATTAAACAAAGTAAAGGTACTCCGACGTGGGGGCTACAATGGACCATCTACGACGTCACCTTGTTTCACATATGGAAACAGAGGAATCAAAAGAGAATGGGTAAAATGACAGACACGAATCAGGAAATCCTCCGCAAAATTATTGAAATGGCTGAACTTGGATTCAATCCGCAGAAATTCAAGCGAGTCTCCATGACGATGAACGAACGAAAAACGTTCCTCCAGTGGGATGCACTCATCATGCTCATCCACTACAAGGATGAAGTTAACTGGCTAACTTCCGGGCAACAGGGTAATTAGCCTTTAAACTGCTATTTTTAATTTCCAAATTACGATTTTGTTAAACTCTATTTTACATTAATCCAAAAGAACCTTAACAAAAAAAAAAAAAAAAAAAAAAAAAAACACAAATAAAAAAACACATTGGCAGGCAAATGTAATGTGCAGTCCAGATTAAAAGACAAAACAATGAAAGACTGAGATTGGATAGCCTTACAGTCTTTTCATGGATGAACCTTTTCTGAAAATTGTTCTATATATACTTTCTTCTTCATCTAATACCTATCATTCCAAATTCCAACTACCATGATAATGGCCATGTATATTCGAAAGGTAACAATTGTATGGAATTAAACAAACAATCATAAACTTAAATAAGGAGACAACCCAACTCAACAGGGTTAAAATCAATAAAAGAATTTTATAAGAACCAAACATATTTTGATTTCCTAAAACAAAAACAAAAACATTAACCAGAACTTTCTACTAACTTCGAAAGGTAACAATTGTATGGAATTAAACAAACAATCATAAACTTAAATAAGGAGACAACCCAACAATCAGTAAAAGAAATTTACAAGAACCAAACATATTTTGATTTCCTAAAACAAAAACATTAACCAGAACTTTCTACTAACTTCGAAAGGTAACAATTGTATGGAATTAAACAAACAATCATAAACTTGAATAAGGAGACAACCCAACTCAACAGGGTTTAAAATCAGTAAAAGAATTTTACAAGAACCAAACATATTTTGATTTCCTAAAACAAAAATAAAAACAAAAACATTAACCAGAACTTTCTACTAACTTTGAAAGGTAACAATTGTATGGAATTAAACAAACAATCAGAAACTTAAATAAGGAGATAACCCAACTCAACAGGGTTAAAATCAGTAAAAGAATTTTACAAGAACCAAACATATTTTGATTTCCTAAGGCTAGGGCTCACATTTTAATTTTAAAGAAAGAGCCAATTTGGTATATAAATCATCGATATAAACATGACCTAGGTCTGGTACAAATAGAAGAGAGTATTTTGAAAAACAAACACATTTAAACATTTTTTAAATCGCCCTGCGATCCTAAGATTCAATCTCCAGTCATAGTCTTGTTGATGTTGATGCCTTTTGTTTTCTAGGTTTCACATTTAAAATTATGGGTAGGGGAAAAAGCTTTGACCCAAAAGAAGAGCCAACTGCAAAATCTTCTTCCTTTTTAATACAGAATATTTCAAGGATAAGAATAAAAAGAATAAAATCAAACAAAGTTCACCTTAGAATCTTCTTAGATTAACCAACACACTTGGTTTGAAATAGATGAAATTTCGATCCTCTTGGATCAGATTCATCTTTTTTATTACTTCGATGTCTTTTTATTCTTCGATAGATGATGTCTTCAGTATCTAAGACGTAAGAGACCTTCGGAAAATAACAACAAAAAGAGCAATTAATCCAAAATTATAAGCAAGGCAATCTAAACTATATCCAATCAAGGCAGTTTTATTGTAACATGAAATTACCTTAGATGAACTGCAAGAAATCTTGCATTCTAAACCATTCCGGACATGAACACCTTCCATGGCCTGGCATGTTGCTGAATTTTCGTCAGTACTCCATCTCTTCCGCTTAATTCTACAAAATTCATAGATTATTTCATATATACTAAACACCAAAAAAATACATGAAATCTATATATATAGACTTATCGCTAAGATTATGACATCTATAAAAAATTATCTACCTTTTAAGGAAGACATTGTGCACCACTTTATGTTTAGGGATGGAAAGGAAATCATTATTAAGATAAGAAGAAAAACTTGGATCCATAGAAACAGCTGCCATTTCAGGTTTCTCATATCCACTATCCATTAGCTGCATAGATAATCGCGTTGGAGATGACCACTGCAAAATGAAGAAATACAAATATATGATTTCTTAAAAGAAAAAGAATAATATACAGTAATAGAAGAAAAAAATCTCCAAAAACATACAGATTCGAATCGATATACACTCTCATCGTAGAGAAGGACGCGTGCATTCTCATGATAAACCAGATCGATGCACCTCTCAGGTCGTCTTGAATTCTCATATGCATGAAGTTGAAGAAGCTTGTTACTCATCTCATCTGATGTAAACACTTGAAGCTGAAAATAAAAATGGTAATAAAGAAATGGTCTAAACAAGTTTTACATATAATAATAATAATCACTATGAACAAAAAATACCTGCTTGACAACTTTGTATATCAATTTGTCCAGGGTGAACAACACATAGGACTGAGTTCCAATAATAGCACGACATTCATCTTCAAATTTTGTATTGTCAGCAGAACCATCCAGTAGACTATATAGAGCACTCATGAATCTACAAAACAAGATTTTTTACATTCAATGAATCATGGGCTAATTTCTTCTAGATTTGATGACTTTACTTTAAAATAAAATGTCATACTTAGCATATAAATTAGAGGAATTTGTGTCCTTTACAGTTTTCCATTTGCGCTCAGCAGTAGTCGAATTTACCTTGGCTGAAAGTATTCTGTCATACAAAATCTGCAATAAAACATTGTATATTACAATAGTGACATGTTTATAAGAAACTTATCACCTACGAAGCAAATTTATTTCCTGACCTGATGAAGTCTAAAGAGCACATAAAATGAATCATTTCCATAGAAAATATGAGACACTTTATCTTCCTTGTTATGTAATGATAATGGTACATGCTTGGCAAGTGGTTTTGCTGTATACAGGAAACGTTCTGAAAATAGAATTGATGTTCCTTCCCCTTCTGCATCCACAATTTCTTCAGCTTCACCCTCACTTTCAACCTTGTTATCAGGATCAGCCTCTTCTTCTTCATTATCTTCTCGTGAACAATCCTCACCATCACCAGATTCACTGCCCGAAACATCTTCACCAGCTTCAGATACATTTTCACTGTCCTCTGTAGATCTTTGGGCACTTTCATCACCTTCGTCATCAGCATCAATATCATTATCACCTGCAGCCACCCCACTTCTTACAGATACCTCCTCAATCCTGGATGGAAAAGGTCTGCTTGCAGAACCACCATCCTTTTCTTTAGGCATGGAAACAACCCTAGCAGGTTCTTCAAAACCTATAAAATTATCCTCTTCAAAGTCCCCATTGGGTGACAATTCACCCTCTTCTCTTTCAACTTTCATGTTATTGTGGGCAGAACCATCAGAAGACCTATGGTTTTTTGCAGATATGACTGGCAATACATGTCTATCCATCATGATACCACCATTTGCAACAACTGATTTTACATGCCCATCAACCTAATCAACAAAGAGTATAATAAAAATCAATGACTTGAAATAAATAATAATGCAGTTATAATCATTTATTAAAATAGATTGAATCAAACAAAGAAGTGTTAGGGAGAACTTGCTTCTATAGAATACATAATCTGTAATCTCAATGTTGAAAAACTGTCTGATTGAAGAATAAAGACATAATAAATGTAAATCCTAAATAAAACCAGCACCCAAACAAGTGTACACATCATTCATCAAGCT
The DNA here is from genome assembly GCA_001185155.1 of Zostera marina. Taxonomy (NCBI): domain Eukaryota; kingdom Viridiplantae; phylum Streptophyta; class Magnoliopsida; order Alismatales; family Zosteraceae; genus Zostera; species Zostera marina. Next base: position 359,153 of record LFYR01000607.1, on the reverse strand, counting down.
TCTTAAACAAAAGAAAGAAAAATTACAATAGTTACCCCTGGCAGATGAGGTTGTTCAACAAGGGAATCAGATCCAACCAGGGCAGATTTTGAGTGTGTTGTGCTAACTCCTAGCATTGAAAAAAAGAGCAAAATTCAAATAGAGAAAAACTAAATAAAATAATTATTATTTCATCAGAATTATTGACATAATCCAATAAAATGAACTGAATTATGATTCTCTTATCATACCATGGCACAGCTCAGGCCGAACAGAGATACTATCAGTCAACTGATCTATGCATGCAGATTGAATGCCAAATCCTGATACTTTATCAGGTGTGTGAGCATTGTTTTGTAATTTTCCATTTAACGGAGTGCTACAAACATCTTTTTGATAAGGCATCAGATCAACATCATGTATCTTTTTATCAGCCACATCACTGTTGTCCAACCTAGCCCAGCATGAACTTGTATCTTCAATTGGAATATTTTCATCACCATTAAAAACAAGATCTGAGTGTTTGGTGTGACCACCAACACAATCTGCTCCAGGACTATTGTCACCATTAGTCTTTACAGCAGTAGCATCTTTATCTTCAATGCCATGTGGTCTAGAAGGTATACCCAGCATTGGCTCCAAAAATGTAGTCCAGATCCTCATAACTTTATCTACTTGTTCGATAGATGAGCAAACCTCTCCACATGAATATTTGATAATTCGATAAAGATCTTCATGTACGTCCATGTCTAAGAACTCAAACTCCATGTTTGGAAGTATTGGTCGTCGATTACCAGCAGCAATTGCAAGAAGTGCATCATCTTCTTTCCGTTTCTTCTCATTTATTTCTTTTATCTCGGCTAACAATGCTACGAAAGTACAAAGTCATTAAATTCATAATACCAAAGAATCCAAAGGATAAGAAAATGAACAAATTCCTAATGAATGTCTAATGTATGATAATTTATTAATTTTAAAAATACAACTTAAAATTGTGTACATGTCTACATGGTGTAATAATGAAAATTTCTGTGCGAGGTACAAGAAGTTTGAAGGACAAGGATATACCCATATTCACAAAAAACTGTAAAATTTATTGACATTCATCAAATGGGAGAAACATGTAGAATTTAAAAAAAAATGTACTAAGAATATAGGTTTAAAATGAATAGGAGTAAAAGAATGCAAAACAGCAGAACCATAAATTTCTAGCCAAATTGAGCATGGGTTACACAGTGAATCACCAAACAAAAGAAAAAAATAATAATTGTTCACAAATTTAATAAATTGAGGTCTTAGTTAAAATTTTGATATATTCATCTAATATTTCAAAGATGGTGTAGTTAGGAAAGGATACATTTGTTTCCATAGCCATGATTTAAGCTCTAGTATCATTCATTTTGACAAAATATAATAACAATTATTTGAGATGCATGGAAGATTAATATATATACAAGCATAATTGCATTGCGATATAAACATTTTCTATACCTTTAGTGCTCAGATTTTTCATGTCTTGCTGCTTAAAATAGAAACTTCTGTGATCAAGTGATTTGTGATAGTTCTTTGCATATATTTCAGCCCAGACCTTATTAAAATCAGAACGACATCTAACCCACTCTTCTTGTTTCTGCTTTAAACGTGTCAAAATTACAGGTAATGCAAGACATGCATTCTTTCGAAGTACATCCATCACATCAAGTCCATGATCACCATACAATCGTTCAATACATCTATAAGTAAGTGCTGGAAAAATGAAAGATAGATTAGTATTTAAAATACCAACTAAGCAAACATAAATACATAATACATACAAAAAAAATATAATGGATATATCAAATAAGAATACAAACCAGTGAAATGATCCTCAAAACGGATTGTACTTTCAGGTTTTACAGCATTTTCCTGCATCTTTTCTATTGTCTCCTCCACACGTTTGGTAGTTATATTAACTGACTCAAGCAACATATCTAGCTCAAACCTGTTAAATGCAGATAACATGTGATAAGAAAGAATGAAGTTCACTGATGATGTAAACCATTCATTTAAAAATCACTAAAAGATTTAATCTTATGAGAAATCTATTATTATGACAATTTATTATTTGCTGACTGATACACTGGTAGAAGAGTGAGAAATGAAACCAGTGCACCCAATCACATTAGTACCTGTCATCCTCACATCTAAAAAGGCTTTCTTCATATTGGTTTTTCCGCATGTGCTTAAAAGAGTAATCTTCACTGCCAGAAGTGACAGACACCCAACTATCATTCAGTACTGAAGCACCAATTTCCGTTCTATGGCTGGATTGAGGTATGATATACTGATACATGATAAATATATTTGTTCATTTGAAAATAAATATATGAACAAAGGGAAAAAATTAACTGATGTTTAAAATACTAAAATACCCACATTCTTTGGCAAAAGGCGATAGCTAGGTGAACATCGTTCGCTGTTTGATAGATCAAGCTCTGATATAGGTTTTGAGAAATTATATTTCTCTTTGCTCAAAGAACCCCTGTGCCCTGCTGCATCATTAGAGACAAAATGAGAAGAATTTTCTGTTCTTTGCTTTTCTTTCTCCCTCTCTTTACTACGGTCTCTGTCCTTCTCCCTTTCATCTTTCTCTCGCTCCCTTTCGTTATCCTTAATCTCTACTTTAACTGGCCTAGGCAAATGTTCTTTTTAAACCAAAAATGATTTCATCAGACAGAGTATAATCTTGCATTAACAAACTAATCAAACTTAATATCTCAATTTAAACCAGAGAAAATACTTAAAACTCAAATGATAAAACAAACTATCAAGCTTCAACATAATGAATCATCTATTTGAGAGGTAAGATTATCATTATTAAAAATTATAATATTATATAAATCACGAAAACAAGTATAGTTCTTCTTACTTTTATTGAAAACACCAGCAAGAAATCCATCTGCACAGAAAGTACAAACATAAGAAGAAAAATTAATAGAAACAATCCAAGGATGCCCAAATCATTAAGAATATGTGTGAAATGACAAGATGACAATGAAATTTACCAATATTTTCACAGTGTGCTAGGAAATCATTGAAGCCATCCATGAGATCAGAATATTTTCCAAGGATATCACCAACCTAAAGATAGAAACTTGCTTGTTAAACAAACATTTGAAAGGAAGAGCATCCCAACGACCCAACCAGAATATTTCACTTGTTAAACAGATAAAATTTATGCTGATTTTATCAATCAATTTCAAAAGAATCTGAGAATGTGATGCATGCAACTACATTATCATAAGTTAAGGTTTGACAACAAAAAAAGACAACATATGACATACCAAGTTTTTTAAATCTGTTCTACTAATTATTTCCTTGCTGTAAATATGAAGGCATTTTAAGAATTCTTGGTAATTATCAGGATGCAACTTCTCTTTGACTTTCTCACAAAAATTGAATTCTTGGGTGTATACACCTGCAAGTAAATTATCTGTTAGAATGACGCAAAGCTAAACAAAAATGAATAATATAAGATCTAGCACTACATTATTAAAGAGGGTGGATCTCTGATGGGAAAATGAATTGATTATTGTCCTTCTAATTGAGGGTTTAAATAGCTTGACATGATTAGTTACAAAGGCGATCTTTGATCAGTAATTTGTTACTACCTAATTAGCAAATACATTAACAAATAAAAGCAATATTCACCATGCGAACCCCTTCATGCGATTTCCAGGTTAAGTGGATCCAGCCTGGATCCACCGAACTATTTAAAGTAATTAAATAACTAGTCACGGTCTCACGGACAGTAATGACAAATCCCATTTAAAACTGTGATTTCTGTCTGTTTTGGGTTTTTTACGATTTCTATTTTTTTTAGGTTTTTTGCCATTCCAGTTCATTTCTATCTCCAACATCCTTCCTCCAACATGCTAAACCCTTCTTCTCCACAAGGTTTCCAGTCCAGTAAGATTCCATCTTTGTATTCCAGGTAGGGTTAACTGCTAAGTGCGATTTTCATTTCTTTAATACCGTTTCCGGTTCATTAATATGTTTTTGGATTACAGGGTTATATATTCAGAATTTACATAATTGCATGCGCTCGTATATGCCCCCTAAGCAACCATGCGATGAACCTCACCACAAGGTCACATGTAAAAGCTGGGAAAAGGCACAAAGAAATATGTCACAATCAGTTAATCACATCAATCATTTAAATGTGCCAACTTGAAATAAAAATGATTTTGAATTTTGTCACATGATTCTGATAAAAAAACAGAAACATGATTTAGATAAATAGACAGTATATTAGTATCATTGGATAAACATTATAAATTTCAAATAAAAACATCATTACTGAACAAAAGTTTAATCAGAAAAGATTTATCAAGTGCCAAAAAACAGAGTTTTAAAGATCATCATAAGAAGACATACGATATATGTAAAATAATAAATATACTCACTTTTTAAAATATTCTTATCATCGTAGAAAGAAGCTGAATTGAAGTACATTCCAATGTTTTCAGAACCCTCCCCACCTTGAAGCAATTGCTCCATGCTTTGATCATCAGTTCTACGAGGAAGTTTCCTCGTACGTGGAACATTGTCTAACTCTCTGCTATCCTTCTCTAGTTCTTTGTCATCCCTACCATGGTCTCTCCTGTCCTCCCTATCTCTGTCAGATCTTTTCCTCTGTTTGTCATGTTCAAGATCAGGACGGTCAACACTTGGATCCCGATCATTATGGGAAATGTAGGTTCTTTCCCTCTGACAAATAAGTGAAATACTGAATTCAGTGTTATGGTAATTATATATGAAATGAATTCAATAAAATGAGTGAAAATGAATTGCCTTTCATTTATGTGATTACGAAACTAAACCTTTTCTAAATGCTTCATAGAAGGCTTTGCAAAGTTTCTATCATCTCGAGGTCCGAAAGGCCTCCCAGATGATGAAGGAAATTGACTAGCCACAGCAGAAGCCTCAGGCAAAAAGTGAGTGAACTCATCAAGCAAATCTGAATGGCTTTTAAAGAGTATAGAGACCTGGAAATGAATTTCAATACGAAGACATTTATAACACTAAATAAGGAAAATGCCAGAAGAGGAAAAAAGAATGAATTGCAAACAGCCAAACATGCCTCATGAAAGACTTCCTGAATTGATTTACTCTCCTTTCTATACATGTTGAGAATGTCTAAAAATGATTTATAGACTCGATCATCACTTCGAAAGCGAGTCTACAGATAGAATGAATGAAAAAGGTTATAAACATAAATCCTTCAAAAAACATTAGTTGTAAGGGTTTTCCTTTTTCCAAAATAAACTGTTTTCGTACTTTTATTTTGTTTACAAAGTTGATTGCTTCTTGGAATTCAACTGGTCTCTTCTCCTCTGGAGTCTCTGGAGTCTCTGGAAGAGTGATCTCGTACCCTTTGGGTAAGAAGGTGTTGAATCCTAATATTAGTTGTCGATGTCCTCTAAACAATTCATTAACCCTTTCAATAACTCCTCCAGTGTCAACCCTGAAACGACAATTATTTTCTCAAAAAATTGAAAAGTAAAAATAATGTCTGAAAATATAATCTCCCTAAATAAAACCTCTGGGCCTTGAAATCTTTCATGACTTCGAGAAATTCATCGTATTTCTCTTTGTTGTCATGGAATATATCTTTCACAGCCTTCAAATATGTTAGGGCATCATTAGTTGTAAGCTTCTGATTTCCAGTAGAGGTGGTTGAAGTGGCCATGTTATTTTGCCCCAACCTTCATATGAAACCAAAAAACAAAAGAATTAGTACCAGCAGGCTGCAGATCGAAGTAAAAATCATAAAACTAGAGAATAAGACAGACAAAACAATCTTTTCCGTGTCAACCAAAGTATCACCTAATCTTTTCTTCTACACACATGACATGAAATCAAACAATAAAAAAAGATCAATACATCATCCGGATAAACTCCTCCACGCATGTCAAAATATAGATCGAAACTAAAAACAAACAAAACAGCCCATCAAAACTCAATTTCCCCTTTTTTCCATCCTGAAATTCTCTCTCTCTCTCTCTCTCTCATAACGCAAGCAGCAAGATTGATAAACAAAAAAAAATCCAACCCTAAAATCCATCTGTCTCCGCACTCATGGATAGTTTAGAAAACAACGCATAATATTAACTCAACCACACATGCAAGAGGGAAAAGAAAGAGAAGCTCGTAATTAGAAGCATCAAGGAAAATTGTTCTTAAGAAGAAGAAAAACTTATTTCCACCAATTCCACCATAGAAAAATTCGATCTGAACAAAAATCATTTAGAAGAAGAAAAAGAACTCACAGATCCCCTCTGGACGAAATGGGACGGCTCAAAGAAGATCCTACTGTACCGTTACCATACCCATCGTCTCTAAACCTCTTCATTACCTCATCACCTTGTTGAAATCAAAATCCAAAAGAAGAAAACCTAATAACTCCGATCGAGTTCACCCTTGATCCAAGAGATCCACACTCATCGATCTCCCCTCCGAGAGAGAGTCAAAATCAAAATCAAACCCCCCAAATCGCACTTATATGTGATGATTATTTTCGGTCGTGACGATGACGGCGGGTTGGGTTTATCCCCGGCGGAGAGCGCCGAATGTTATGAGATGAGAAGAAGCTTGCAAAAGGAAGAAGAGCAGAGGGGAGGAGGTTACGAGAAGAATACAAGGGCAAACAATTTAGAACAAAAAATACTCCTCTTAAAATATATATATATATAATTACGATTTAATGATTTATCATTGATTATTGACCATTAGATCTGCATCGGACAGTTGTTAACTTTCTTTTCTTTTAGATCATATCTCTTAGACTCTTAGAGGCAGAAACGGGGTGGTTAAGTGGTTTTAAGGTGGGTTGGTCTGACCCAGACCCGCCATAGTTACCGCTGCCGGGTCTTTTGAGAAAATCTACTATTTCTCGATCTATCTCTCTTATTAAGACCGGGTTGACTGGATCCGATCCGGGCAGTTTTTTCTGTTGCAAATGGGGCGGGTCCGGGCTCAAACCCACTCCTACTGTTACTAATTTACTAATATTTATACAGTTAAATAAGTTAATTGTTAAAAAAAGATTACAGTAAATTATTAATAGCTATACTAGTAATTAATTAGTCAAATACGAAAATTAGTATGCAAAGTATTGAATAATCTAATTCAGTGATTCCGATGTGGTAGAAAAGTCAACCAGAGGGAAAATCGAAAACCAATATGCCAGTTGGTTTTTTGTCGGACCACTCTATGGGCTTCTTCTATCCCATGACTTTTCTGCTAAAAATAGATTCTTTGCCTCCTCGAAGTTAATTTCAAAGTTAATCCAATATTAATTATCCTTTTGGATAATATATCGTAGTCAAATAATATATCGTAGTAGAAATTTAATATGAAAACTTTAATAGTTACTGTTGAGTTAATCTCTCTCAATTGGACGGATGTTGCTCGACATTACCAGGAGGAGTGCTCCGAATCACATAGGCTGAACCACGAGTAGTACATGAAGAATGAGCGTGAAGATAAAGGAGAAGAACTGAGCGGGAATGAAGTTCAAGGATTGGACGAATGTTGCTCGAGATGGGCAGAAGGAGTGTTCTGAATCATAGGGGTTGAAAACGAGTAGTACTAGACAATCTTAAATAGCTGCTGGTCTAAAAATGGATTGTGTATTAAATATGCAGCGGTATAGCCTAAGAAAGTAGAGGTATGCTCTAAAATTGTTGTATGCTTGTCACAGCAAGGTCTAAAGACGGGTTGATTGTAGTTCGGACTTTTTTATTTAAAATCAATATATTACCAAAAAAGGTTTTAATCAAAAAATAATCTCTCTCACTGTGTTTTTTTTTAATTAAAACTATCTGATAATATATAAATTTTAAAGTAAAAAAATGAGGAGTGATCACATACGATCCATCTCACGCCCTCTGCATTGATCCAGCTATGTGATCTTACGATCGTTTGGGTCTTCAGCAACCTTTGGGGACTGACTCGATGTTTCCTAAAACGATCTATGCCTCAGCGTTCTTACATAGTTGGCATTGGGCAGTGGAGAGTGTAAAAACCCTGGTGTGCTCCAGACATCTTTTCTTCTTCCTAGGGAAAACTCTGTCATCGTCTTTCGGTCCACTATCGTAAGTGATTCTTTATATCGTTTCTACTGTAAAGAAAGACCATCTCCTATGAGTTAGGACTCTCTTTGGATATGATTTTTAGATCACTCCATTGACACGGGATACCTTCTATGCTTTTTGACAGGTCGGAATTTCATTTTGTTGAATTCTGACCCACCATTGAACTAGATGTGCAGTTTTTTAATACAGCTTCCTACCGAATTTAAAATAATCGTAATTAATATTAAATAGTTCAACTTGTGGCTTGTTGGAGGTTTCCATCCCATATTTTCGCTAATTGCTGCTCTTGAGTAGTTACTTTAGCCTTGTATCTGCTCGCCGTGAAGGTGTTTCCTATGTCCTGTATTATCCGTCTCCCTATCTCTTGCGACCAGGTGCGTCTTTCTTCGTGCACTCTTCTGTTTCTCTCGGTCCAGATCCCCCATACCGCCGCTGCCGTGTATGCCCATGTCAGACCCCAGCATGGCGTGTTCTTTGTCCTGGCATGGGCCTCTTCCAATACTTGTTCTAACGAGTATCCTGCGCATGTAATCAAACCTGGTTTTGCATTTAATATATAGAACCATACGTCCATGAAAAATTTACATTTAAAAAACACATGGTTTTGCGATTCTCATGGTCCTCCACATAATATGCCGTCGGTATTTCCCCCTCCTTTTCTTCTGGCCCAATCGACCTTCATCGATATCTTAACCCATCTAACCCTCTATAGTGTTATGCTAAATTTTCTAATGCTAGTGGTGTTTCTCCTTTACTCCTAATGGATTCTCATGCGTTTTTGTATGCTAGTGAGGTGTCACTCCCGATCCAACTATAATTGTAGTTGGGTCCACATTTTAGAACCTTTTCTATTTTGTCTTTGCTATTTATTATTCCCACCCATAGGGCGGGAATAAATGGTTATGTACTTATATTTAAGTTAATTATATACACATTTAACAATAGTTTTTTTTAATGATCATTTTATTTTAATGATCAAGGAAATGGTGGAATAGACATAGTATTCAAAGTTAACCAGAGTATAAATACAAAAGATAAAGTTAATCCTAACCAAATGCAAATATGCAAAATATTCAATTAGTAAATTATCGCACTGATTCCATTAACTAATCTCACACATTCATCTGTAGATAAAATATCTGAAGAATGACAAGAAAAAGGTGTTGTGCTAATGCTGTTATCATCAATCAATCCGAAATTTGTTGTTTTAATGACTTAATGCCACAACTTGCTGCAGAATCCATTTCTCGGCTTCTTATACATAGCGATTTCTAAAAAGGAATCCACGAGCTGGCCAGCTAAGGAACCAGGATCATCAACAAGGGTGTTGATAAATGTATGTACCACTCGACGCTCCTGTTCTGTCGATCTCAAGCTAAACCATGTCAAAAATTTCATTCGAAAATCCTTTTCAATATGCCCTCTGCATTCCAACCACCTTATAATGCGTACACAGTATTCATAGTGGCCATCCAATTCGCCATTTGATTTATTTGAGAATTTCAGAGGTGAACCGATCACACCAGTGATGTTCCAATCTTCGGTCATTCCAACTGCATTTCTTCTGAACAATTTGGATTGTGATTCTATCACAGGCACATCACTGGTCGGTTTGTCAATGGTCCAAGTCTGCAAATCGTTTCGACTAGATCTTGCTGATCTTTTCTTCTTCTCTGAAGTACAGCCATTAACATCCTCATGGAAGCATTCTGTAGGTGGAATTATCTCTGCATTAAGATCAGGCACAGAACTCATATTCAAGTCAAGTTCCTGAGAAACCATAGATCGTGGTTGTTCCTCTTCAACAGTCTCAGGTTTCACTACTACACCACCACAAGATTCTTCCTCCAAACCATCACTGCAAAACCCATCAAGGTCACCATGTTCTTCTGCCCAAGCACGTCGTAATATCCGTCCAAGATCTCTAACTTTGAAACCAGAAGAGGAAGATGGACCGACCTTGGCTTTCCTTTTATCACTGGATGTCCCTCCTTCAGCTTCACAATTCTCCAAACCTTTGGGAATGATCTCTACACTCTTTGTAAAACATTTAGAAAAAGAGTGGCCAAAGTCACCTTTATCCGTAAATGAGATGATGCGGAAAGTGTACTCAGTGCACGGTTGGAGATTTGAAATCAAAATCTTCTTCCGAGGACATGTAAATACCACAGGTTCCATTTCCTGTGAATCTTCTCTAGTCTTACAGTACCAAAGTTTGTAACCCTTAATGGATTCAGAAGTTGAAGGTCGGGCTTCTTTTAATTTGATCACTAGAGAAGAAGATGTTATACCTTCAAATTGAAATCTGCATGCATGCGGAAGTGAATTTTCTGCAAAAATGAAAAAGATGTTATTTTTTATAATCAAATTGGAAAGGACATTATTTCTATTTCAAATAAATATAAATGATAACTCTTATGATGCTCACCTCTGTGGATTGATTTTGCATTGGCAACAGATATCAACCATTCATCAGCCTTTTCAATTGCATGAGTGCACAGTTTTTGCACATCATTGGCAACAGAAAGCCTACTCACAATGCCACGAGCCATTTTTGCTGAAACTCCATTCACTGCACCGATTTCATTCTCAAGCTTGTCTTTTGCATCTCCAACAATTTCATGCAATTCCTTGAAACGTGAAGTACCATCCAAGATCCTGTAACTTAATGATATCCGGTGGCATAGAACATCTACACGTCGTGCATCTCTGGCTATTACAAGTTGTTTCTTCCAACATCTGGACATAGAAACATCAAGACAGTATTATTGTAATGAAATAATATTTGTAGTACTTGATTCCATGCTCCAATCTCCATCCAAATTTAGCACTCAAATAATCCTGTGAAATAACAAAAAAAAGGAGATAAAAACAATTTCAACAAAATAATGGTTGCGTACTCTATTATGCCGGAGATTTTCCCACAAGAACAACAGCAGTAGCTCCCATCGAGCTCCATACAATGTCCAAGACTGACAACTCCAGCTTTCTGATTTTGGAGGGCACACTCAATATGACAAGACAAACCACATGAATCTGAATATCCTGGTTGAGATGTGCACACCAACCAGAGACTAGGGTCCTTATTGTCATCAAAAACATGACAGATGCAGCATGAACACCTCTTACAAAAGGTATCTTCTGTAGCCAAAATGGCTCTGCAAGCTGAATTTCTACAAATTAAGTTTTTTGTAGGTAAACCGTCTTGTGAATTTTCAGCAGAAGATGAGAATCGGATTAGACAGTCTCCCTTCTTTGATTGCTTCTTGGAACCATGATTACTTAAGAATGTTGAATCACTGGATGATGTTCTTTTTAGATCAAGATATTTGTTTCCTTTGGATCTAATTAATTTTTGTGGATATGCTTTGCATTTTGATGGAATGGTCTGCATCCTGTCTTTTTCAAAACTTGAATGAACAGCTGATTTCAGTTCATATGTTTTGCATTTTGTTAGAATGGTCTGTTTCCTCTCGTTGCCAAAACTTGAATCAACTAGCTCACTTTTTGGGAAAGATTGGGGGAAATCTTGAAGGCTCTCTGGACTGTTGGAAGTATGAAGACAACACTTATCATCGGGGCTGCTTACGGCACTGGATGAAGTATTTGGTCCAACTAAGATTTTTCAATATAAAACATAAAATCAGAAAAGGGAACATGGACAGTACAGAAAATAAGGAATCTACAAAACAAAATTCAGAAGTATCTACACGGTAATGTATAAAACAACAAAGAAGTTTAAATATCAACAGTTAATTGAGAAAATATGGTTGAGTCTAAAATGGAATAAAAGAAAAGGTGAAAACAGCTAAGTATCTAATAAAAAGTGATGCCAATCCTAAACACAAGATAGCTATAAATATTCACCCAATGTTCTTTTTCAACCAATCAAGTCAAAGATGTCTCCCAGAATAAATTCATTTGTCATATTTGGTATTTCTGACCATTTTGTATTTCCATCTTCTCTAATAAGGGAAACTTTATAAAAATGTCCTTAATCATCTAGAGTCTTCCGTAACCTTTGGTTAATCTTTTCTATTTCTATTCTCTGTAATTGTTTTTTCCTTTAATCCCTACAATTTTATTAAATTATACATGTGCTGATGCGCATATTCTGAGTAGTGCTAGTCTGTAAGGAATTATCTATCTACGTTTATATTGTAAAACTGGACAAGGCCCACTTCATTATCTAATGAAAATTTAACTTCATCAAAAAAAGTGCTGATCAATTGATCTGTTGCAGTTAAACTCCTTAATCATACATATTCCAAAAAACATCACATTGCAAAGAAATTTCAAAGTTCCAAAAGTTTTTAGACGAGAGAAGATCAGAGATGAAAAGAAAATAAAGAAATATATAAAAGGGTCGTTTGTAGATAGTTTATCAATCAACAGTTGAAGACATTGTAGTTAACAGTTAAATCAAGCACAAAATAGGGAGTGTAATTATTAAAAACTGGAAAAACTGTTCTGCTGATGTAATTGAATAACACAAAATAACCAGCAAAGAGTTGCATATTAAATGAACCAATAAATAATAACAATAAGAGGGAGGAAAAAAAAAGATATCGAGCATTACAAAATCAAAAATCGCACCTTTAGGAATCAGTTTTTCATCAGAACCCATTCTTCCTTGTTAATGAAATAAGAAGTCGAATTACTGAATCGGCATATAGAAATAAAGAAGGAGGAGGAGAAGGAAAATAGTCAAAAAAAACAGACAGAAAGTCCAAATAAAATAAAAATGGAATAAACCATAAGATTCAGGGAGAAACGTAATACTTAGTAATTCAGTCAGATTTAGTTTGGGCAAGTTGCATACGTATCGCACCCGCCCACCGCACACCTCGCCCTATACGGTTGTACATATTCTCGGATTCAGATCTGAGATCAAAGAATACTTGTTCGACGAAGGAAAGGGACAGCGGGTAGAACCGTAGAAATAGTGAGGAGGAAGAAGAAGAAGACCGGAATAGACAATAAGGTAGGGTTGGCGATTTGTCTCTCCAGAGTCCGGTGTCGTGCCGTCGTGCGCGATCCAAGGGTGGATGGACTTGTTCCTCAACAGAAACACCTCAATAATCCATATAAAATATTTGAATCCTGAGATTGATTTGTTTGGGGCTACTTTTTGTTTTGGTCCTGTATTTGGGGTTAAGTTAATTGAGTATTAAATAAGCTGATGAGTTCTGAATAACTAAATTAACTAATTATGAATTTATGATTGTCATTAGTGTTAATTCAGTTTATTTTTGAGTAGTTGACTAATTCAGACCAAATGGGCTAAGCTAAACCAAGCCCAAAAACCCAAAGTAGGAATTAGTAAAGGGACTACCATGTAATTATTGTTAATAGTAAGGTAGACATGATATTTAATTTCTGAATTAAGCTTTGATTTTGGTTTTAATGAAAACATAACTTAGATACCTAATTTTGGTAATCATATTTAAATTTTGGCTAAATAATGTAACTTCCGGATTTCAGAGAACGCGATCAGGGATGGATTATTCCCACCAGAACAACCAATGTTGAATTCCGACCAAGCGACGCACAAAGTTCATCACATTAAGACGACCAACCAAGATCGGCTATATGGTCTCTGATAAATTGATCGGTGAAAGCAATTGTATTACATAGATCAACGCAATGCGTCTCTCATTAGTGTCAAGAAGAAAACCAGCATTCGGGAAAATTAAGAAGCTCTTGGACAAAGAAAGTTAAGTATTCGATGTTTGGAAAACGTTCAACTGGTTGATTCTCTCTTGGATCATCAACAGGGTATGTTTTAAGATTGCAGATACTTTAATGCATTCTAACACGACATATATTGTATGGCAGGAACTTGAAGAACGCTACAAGCAAAGAAAAGTCCCAAAGGACTTAGGTATGATTTAAACACTCTATACCAAGGTAATGACCTTATTGCTACATTTTTTGAGAAATTTAAAGCCCTTTAAAATAAGTTCATTGAGCTATAGACGATTTAAAATTATGTCATAAATGGCAACCTAGATTCAATCATGCAATGATAAAGTTATACAACTCGATTAACTCAGTTGATAACTGTTACTATTAAGATAGATGGAATGCTAAAGGTTCAGTTGATAACCCAGTTGATAACTCGAACCCGATTGACTTTGAGGATATTTCGGACTAGAGGATGGACCCCGACCCAGCTGTGCGGCCTCGCATCGAATGGATTGATCAGAGTTGACTGGACTGGAGCAGCCCAATGATTATGAAAAAACTGTGATAGCGATTATGAAATAAATACACAAACAAAATAACCCATGAACTATCATGTCAAATATTCTAAAACAAATGACAATTAATGACGAATGAACTACGATTGATTTACCAAAATGAGGGAATTTATATCAATTAGATATACATAATACATTCCTACATGATGAAAGAATTTATCCGAAACCTCTTCAAAGACTATTAAAAAAAAAAGATAAGAGTGTGTGTAAATTAAACAAGACACTATATAACTTAAAATAAACCTCTAAGAATTGGTTTGAAAATTAAGAGGCACAGTTATATAAATCAGATTCAAACAAACGAAATTTGACTATTCTCTATTTACACGAGAACAAATCAAAACCTAGTTAGTGGTATATATTGACGACATCATCACATGTAGCAATGAAATAGAAATTGCATTAATAAAAGTACAGTTAGAAAATCATTTCAAACCTCAAAAAGAAACCTAGCGAAGTATATCTGCAACCTCCGTGCACTTTTGAAAGTAATAAGATATCTTAAAAATGCTCTATGACAAGGAATACTATATAAAGTATCCACTAAAATGGATTTGAATGAATATTGTGACTCAAACTTCCTCAGACTTCTGCATAATATTAGGAAGTTCATTAATCTCATAAAAATCATAGAAACAAAGTATAGTATTAAGATCATCGTGTGAGTAGTATAAAACAATAATAACTCAAATAATATTGTACAACAACAATTTATGTAACAAATAATCCAATCTTTTATGAAAAGACCAAGCATATTGAAATTGACTGACATAATTTGATTAACCTAATCGGTTACAATCATTATTAAAATAGTTGAAGATCTATGATTTACTTTTATTTAATTATATACCAAACAACTTATCAAAAAAATAATAATTCTCAGTAGAGACATAATGCCTCTTTCTGAGTCTTGAGATTGAAGTAAAAGAGTTAACAGTTTTATTTGAACCCAAAATCGATTATGGGTTGAAGAAAAAGAAGCATCATCAGATAGGCTGACGATTATATCTTTATTTTAATTTTTATTTACTTATGAATCACGCAAAATTGGTTAAGTGAACTTAATTATCTTTGTATTAACAAATAATAAGTAGACGAAGTACGTGTGAAGTGTAAATTTGGTGAATTAATGAATACGATGGATGACAGATTATTTTATTTTGAATATGACCCAACGACTGATCGAATGGACCCAATCGAATTGACCAAGCTGGCGTGTAGTAGAAGTAATTAAAATCTAACCCCAAACATTAAATAAAAATAAATATTATTTGTGTTTACCAATTTAACCAATGTTTATTATTATTATTATATCATTGACGGAGCTGACGTGTTCTTTCACCGGCTGCTTCCTCTTTTCAATTTTTGCATTATTTAATTAAGATTAATTTTAGGTGTGAGATATTTATAAGATATTTAATCTTGATATCTTATTTAATTGATTAATTAATTTAAGATGGACACTAATTACGAAGCGATTCAAATAATTTTTATATAAAAAAAAGATATATAGCGATCGAATTTATGTCACGAATGAGGGTATCTTTTGTCCCTCTTTGACTTTCCTGATTCTATGATTTCTATCCTTTTCCATATCAATTCATTAATATTTAATTGCAAATTATGGGTAATTTGCATTTCCACCCTCATCAATTTCGTTCAGAGGTTGACTTTTCCAGTTCACAGTTCAACTTTAGTAGAATGAAACGTGCTGACCTGCTTCTTCTTCTTCTTCTTATTCATATTTGTCGAGGGTGTGTTTGATTTATGTTTAATCCGGTGATTAGAGAGAGGGAAAAACAAAAATGGATGGGAATCGGAGGAGGAGAAGGAATTTAAGATTAAGTAAAATCTTAACATTCAGTTGTTTGAAATCAGGTTTCAAAGATTCTCATTCTCAAATCGGATTGCCGGGATTTTCCCGGGAAGTTTTCATCGACGATCGTCAAAATCCGAATTCCGACGATTCATGGCAGCAGCATCGCTATTGTTCAAACTACGTATCGAGTACCAAATACCACATATTAACCTTCCTCCCCAAATCTCTGTTCGAGCAGTTCAGACGAGTGGCCAATTTCTACTTCCTCACAGCGGCATGTCTGTCCTTCACCAATCTATCTCCTTTCGAGCCTCTCAGTGTGGTCTCGCCGCTGGTCTTCGTCATCGGCGCTACCATGCTCAAGGAGGCGATCGAGGATGGGAGACGGTACCAGATGGATAAAGAAGTCAACAACCGGGAAATTAAAATTCACATCGGAAGCGGGGTTTTCAGGGAAACGAAGTGGAGGAAGTTGAAAGTCGGAGATGTTGTTAAAGTTGGTAAAGACTGTTATTTCCCCGCCGATCTTCTTCTGCTCTCTTCAAGCTACGACGATGGTGTTTGCTACGTCGAGACGATGAACCTCGACGGCGAAACTAATCTTAAACTTAAGCTCGCCGTTGAACCCACGTCCACTCATTTCCAGGAAGACTCCGATTTCCGATCCATGCCGTCAATGACGGTTCGGTGTGAAGACCCGAACGCGAATCTCTATACATTCGTTGGGAATTTGGAGTACGAGACCACATTGCACGCTCTCTCGCCACAGCAGCTTCTTCTTCGCGATTCCAAGCTGCGTAATACAGAATTCGTGTATGGAGCCGTCATCTTCACCGGACGCGAAACCAAAGTCATGGAGAACCAGGTCGAAATGCCGTCAAAGAGAAGCAAGATAGAGAAGAAGATGGACAAGATCATAGCTTTGCTATTATCTACTTTGGTGTTCATATCGGTTTTCGGTTCGATCTTCTTCGGAATATATACAGGCAGAGATGTCGATGACGATGGAAAATCGAAACGATGGTATCTCCAACCGGAAGACACCACGGTCTATTTTGATCCGGAAAGACCTGCAGTCGCCGCCCTTTTGCATTTCGTGTCAGCTCTGGTGCTGTACGGCTACTTCATACCGATTTCGTTGTACGTCACTATCGAGATCGTTAAGATATTGCAGAGCATCTTCATTAACCGCGACATGGAGATGTACGATGAGGTTTCCGACAAGCCGGCGCATGCAAGGACCTCGAATCTGAACGAGGAGCTAGGGCAAGTAGACACGGTACTTTCAGATAAGACTGGTACGTTGACGTCGAATTCGATGGAATTCATTAAGTGTTCCATCGCCGGAATCTCTTACGGGAACGGGATCACCGAAGTGGAGAGATCACTGATGGCCAAAAAAGATCCAGATTTTGTCGACACGGCCCCAATTTCTACGGCGGTCAAAGGGTTCAATTTTATCGACGACCGTATAACAGGCGGGAATTGGATGAACCAACAGGATTCCGACGCAATCCAGATGTTCTTTCGGGTTTTAGCCACCTGCCACACCGCCATACCCAACCTTGATAAGTCAACCGGCGAAGTAACATACGAGGCGGAGTCGCCGGATGAGGCCGCTTTTGTGATTGCCGGAAGAGAATTAGGGTTTCAATTTTACAAAAGGAGTCAGACCACAATTTCGTTACTCGAACTTGATCCAACCAATCCGCGAACCAAAGTCGAACTGACATACGATCTTCTCAACGTGTTGGAGTTCAGCAGCAGTCGGAAACGGATGTCGGTGATCGTCAGAGATCCGGCAGGAAAGTTGATGGTGATGAGCAAAGGCGCCGACAGTGTTATGCTAGAACTTCTATCGCCGGACAACGGAAGTGAGTTGGAGAGAAGAACGAGGAAAGACGTGGACAGGTACGCCGAGGATGGGCTGAGAACTTTGGTGCTGGCTTACAGAGAATTGAGTGAAAAGGAATACATGGATTTCGACAAGATTTTCCGGGGATCGAAGACCTCCATTGGTAGTGACAGAGAGGAGAAGATCGAAAATGCAGCAAGACTGATCGAGAATGATCTCACTCTCCTGGGCGCCACTGCAGTTGAGGACAGACTTCAAATGGGAGTACCACAATGCATCGACAGTCTGTCCCGTGCCGGAATTAAAATATGGGTATTGACCGGAGATAAAATGGAAACCGCCATTAACATCGGATTTGCTTGCAGTTTGCTCCGACAAGAAATGAAACAGATCAAAATAACACCCATCGATTCAGGAAAAGACAGAGACTCATTGCAAAAGGGCATCAAGAACCAGATAAACAACGGATTGGACGATATTCATCAATCTAACCCCGTCGAGGTATGGGCTCTCATAATAGACGGCACCTCACTCGACTTCGTTTTGCAAAACCGTGAAACGAAAGACTCATTCTACAAACTCGCCGCTTGTTGCGCATCGGTGATCTGCTGCCGTTCATCGCCTATACAGAAGGCTCTCGTCACTCGTTTTGTGAAGCTCCAAAACCAGAAAACAACACTCGCAATCGGAGACGGTGCCAACGACGTCGGCATGCTTAAGGAAGCGGATATCGGCGTCGGTATCAGTGGATTCGAAGGAATGCAAGCCGTCATGGCAAGTGACGTTGCTATTGCCCAGTTCAGATTCTTGGAGAGATTGCTCCTCGTCCACGGCCATTGGTGCTACCGGAGAATCTCATCGATGGTCTGTTACTTCTTTTACAAAAACATCACTTTTGGGTTCACTCTGTTCTTCTTCGAAGCCTTCGCGTCATTCTCCGGAATTGCGGCGTACAACGATTGGTTCTTATCACTTTACAATGTCTTCTTCACTTCACTCCCCGTCATCGCTCTCGGAGTGTTCGACCAAGACGTCTCCGCCGCTCACTGTATAAAGGTAATTAGTGAATTAAAATCCCCTTAATTAACCTTAAACAACGCTAATTACGTACGTACCTAAACCTCATGCAGTTTCCGATCTTATACAAACAAGGAATTAGAAACAGTCTGTTCCGTTGGATCCGAATCCTAGGGTGGATGATAAACGGAATATTGAACGCGGTGGTGATATTTTTTCTCTGCACAAACTCTCTGATCAACACCAACGCTTTCCGACGGACCGGGGAGCCGCCGGATATGCAGATCGTCGGAGTGACAATGTACACTTGCGTCGTCTGGGTTGTCAACGTGCAAATGGTTTTGTTCGTTAAGTACTTCACCGTCATCCATCACGTCTCCATTTGGGGTGGGATACTTCTGTGGTATATCTTCTTGTTAATTTACGGCGCGATTCCTCCCAGAATATCGGAGACCGGATTCATGGTCTTCGTCGAAACCTGTGCTTCTTCACCGTATTACTGGATGACGACACTCTGCGTCGTAACCGCCACACTCATACCGTACCTGACGTATTCCGTCGTCCAGACGTCGTTTTTTCCGATGTGCCACGAGAAGATTTTATTCATGCAGAGGTTTATAGGTGACACGAGGAACATGGAAGTGGAGCCCACGCATACCCACGTTGGTTGTACGGCCAGACTTGAGGCAAAACTTGGGAAGATCAGACATAGAGTTCATCATGCTCTTCAAACGCCATCGAGTTGAGTGGTTGACTTTTTTTTCTGTCAAAAATCAAAATTGCCATTTTTGTAAATTTGTTCATAGAGAAGAAATAAGAATCGATTTCTTCAAATTTTAATCAAATACAATTATACAATCAACGATTGAAACGCAGATTCAAATCACCAACACCATGGTTAGGTTGACTGTAGCTAGGTAGACTAATAAGTAATAACTATTAATTTCTGATAATTAAAAAAAAAACTGAACAATATTTTTGAACTGAATTAGATTGTCAGAAAATGATTGATTTTTATTTTGAACAATAATTGCTTTTGAATAAACTATAGATTCTCCCACCAATTATTATATTAAACTCATGCATCGATCATACACAAATATGGTTTCATATAAAATTATAAATCCTTTGGTTTCTTATTGCAATGATTTTTATTTATTCACTTGAAATTTTTATATTGTTTGGATAAATAAGTACATGAAAATTAATACAATGTAAAGGATTCAAACACCATGATAAATTCAAAATCTGTAAATAAAAATTTGAATTCTATTATCAGTGTATACTTAAGAAAATGAAAAACAAGATTTGAATTCTACCATTTCAGACAAGGAAAAACACGATTAATCAACGTTTGCGCTCCATACGCCACTTGTACACAGGTTTGCTAGTTGGATTAACCAATTCATCTTCACGAAGTTTGCGTTTAGTACCTTTTTTCTATTTCAAATATAAAACCAAATAATTCTATTAATCACTATGTAATATATAGGGGATGAAGAGGTATGCCGCAATTTTAAAACTACCTGCAATTCCTTTTGCAAACACATTTCATTGTAAACATTTTGTAGTTCCACAACCCTCACTTTATGTGCTTCTAGCTGCTTATAAGAAGAAGCTATTTTCCTATTTGTATATAGCATCATGTTCATAAAATTAAAGAAAAAATTAGTAACTCAATTCAATCACATTAAGATTACAGCACAAGAAAATAAAAATCAACTTGAAAAAAAAATTAGGGGACATCAGACATGAAAAGAAAACAGATTTGAGAGTATTTTCCAACCTTAAAACATATTTCTGACCCGATGACAGACTGATAGTTATTTTTCAGGTCGGGTCAGGGTCGACCTGAAACTCCCGGATTTTTATACATTTTATTAATATTATTTTAGGGTGTATTATTTTATATATTATAATATATTAATATGAATCATTGAACTGTCATTTTGGCCCAATAATCCAATGGCTCGAGATTGGGCCAGGACCCAGTCTCCTAGGCCGGGACGGGCCTCGGGTCAAGACTGACCCGTCCACGACCCTTTCCATTCTCACTCTTAGATGAAAATTAACTTTATAGTATTATGAAAAAGAAAAAAATACTCAAAAGTAAAGTCTCACAGTTATTTAAAAATAAATAAAATCCTTCTAACCTTTTTATTTTACCAGGCACTTCTGCAGTAATAGATGATTTCTTCATCTGAGATTTTTTCAATATAATTTCCTTTGCTTCCTCCCTAATAAGAGAAATTCAACAAAAATAATTTATAAAGCAGTATAGAGGAAATGAAGAATATTAAAATTTAAATCAAATCAAAACAACTAAAATAATAAGGTTCCACAAAATTATTGAATCCCAAAGAAAATAAATTCGAACCATTCATGAAAAGAAATATCTTGGTTAAGTACTTGATTTTAGAAAAAACTAAGACAGTGGACAAACTGCAAAGTGATCAGATACTTTTGAAACAGTTAAATTTTATTCGCTTATTTTATATAAAAAAAAGACTTTCCAAAAAAAAGTGAACAAGACGGAATGTTTTGACAAATTCTCTTTCACCTTATTTCCAAACCTAATGGAGAAATAAAATTTTCAGAACAATATCACTAATTATTGAGTTAAATTCTTTAAATTTCCAAAAAGATGTAAATGGGAGAGAACCTTAGAAAAGAAGGATGCTGCTTTATTTATAATTTTAAAATTAAAATGACAGGTGATGATAAATATATTTGCATTTAACCAGGTATCAAAACTAAAATTTATGCAATTAAAAATGGCACATTTAAATTGCATGTCTCTAATCTCTATTTGAGTGAACTAGGAAAGAAATAACCTGTCATTAGCAAAATAAATGTGTTTGTTACATGGCTTGTTATCCAAGAAGTGTAGTGTCGAACTTAATCTTTCAATTTCCTGCAATATATTTTAAAAAGCATGATTATACATTCAATTCCATAAATATTTCCCATTTTACAAAATCATTATCAATAAAACGACGATTCAACCTTTTTCTCTGTCTGGATTTTGTGACGAACGTAACTAATATCTTGAGAATTCATCAACATCATTTCATCAGGAGTATAATCATTTTTCTGAGCCCTAAAGAAAAGAATATTCAACAACATTATTACAATAACATCAATAAATTAACATATAAATGTAAAAACTGAAAAGAAAAAAAATCAACATCTTACTCATTTCTATGCACTCCATCAACTACCCTTGAGTTCATCATTTTAAAGTAAAACTCATCTGGGTTTCGTGAGGCAGCTTTCTCTTTGAGTACCTATAGAAATCGAATAAAAAATATTAGAGAATGTAATGAAACAACAGAATGTTAAGTGAAATATGATCGAAAGATCGATCTCTAGATAGAATGTATTCAATCTCTAAAAAAAAGCAAGGCATATATAGCTTTACATGATTTAGCATGGCTTATTTTGACTCTATCAAAGATTAAAAAGCAGTTGTCAAAAATGCTCAGAAGATCATAGCACACATTTATAAGTTATAACCACACCCAACTCCATAGTGATTTCCTTAAAGCTTTAAACAACTTGTTTGTTGTTGCATGACTAGATGTGCTTATAAGTATGAAAGAAATGGAGGATATTCTAAAACATTTTAATTTGGAGAAATCGTTCTGTTCTGATTCAAAATGTGGTCGCCAGAGGATGAACGGAGAATCTGGCCGGAATGGGGAGAAATCGGGAGGTGGGGGAGGCTGTTTTGGGATCTGTTTGCGATTTAGACAGAGTCTGGATCGTACAGCCCTAACCCATTTGGGACAAGCACTCCATGAGTCCTTTGTTCAAATGAGGTACATTTCTCAATCCAAAAGCATACTGTTAGAATTGACCTAATGAGGTATATATATTTATCGAATTGCATCTTATTAAGTATTAATAAATAATAAATCTCAAATAAAAACAAATGCAAAATTGAAAACAAAGAAACCCAAATTTATAAAAATACACTAAAGCTTGTTAGGATAAACATTTTTTTATGGGTTAAGGTTAGGGGTACAACCAAGAAACCAAGAAAAGTTCTGCAGAATATCAGAGTTAGTGGGTATTCTACTAAGTTATCACTCTAATAGTTAGTTACTAGTGTTATAGTTACCTTAATAAATAAGTATTATAAATAAAAAACGGGATCAAGTGAAAGAAATTTATTTGATTATACGTGACTATGATCTAAACCAAATATTGTCCCCGAAATTATCCCAATGGAAATAAAAGGTCTTGAATGTTATTCTATAAATACAAGTAAACATATACAATATGTCCCAAACAATACAATTTATACTTTTATCCTGTTTAGTCAGATTACTAACCCGTAATGTTTCTTCCTTCTTGTGATACGCCTTGGCTCGGACGACATAGTCCTTGTGCTTCTCAAGAATCCCAAACTTTTTCCTCGCATCACTGCAGATAGAGGGGAAATTACATTAAAAAAAAACTCGTAGACTTCGGATTAACATATGGATATCAAATCCAAGTACCAAACATCAACACGGAATGCACATTTATACAAATGTGAAAAGAGGGAAAGAAAACCTACGGCTGAGATCGTTCCTTGTGAGCCTTTCGACTCACTGCATTTCGTATAGATGACATATCTCGTAAATAGGCTCTCCCTCACGATTTGAGACGGGGTTTTCGTTCCAGATATGAAAAGGAAGATTAACGTGATCTATAGTCGTAGAATGTAAAGAGCAGATCAGAAGAAGAAGAAAGGGGGGAAGTGGTGAAGAAATTTCATTACCTCTGTGGAAGAAAAGAAAGGGATTCCCGTCTGCAGATATAAGATTTCACGATTGCATATTTAGCACGTAAGATTGCATTTTTCATCCTTTACAACTAGGGTTTTAGAAAAATTGCAACAATTACCCAGGATAATTTAAATAATTAGTCTTGAAACTAGACTAATTCCACCACTCTCAAAATTCAAAACTGTCTGTCAAATAATTACCATTTTTTGTTTGTTTCCAAAACTTGGATTTTGATCAAAACTGAAAGGGCAATAAGGCAGCAGATGACGAAACTGAACAAAGAAGCTAGAGGTTGTGGGTAGGAGTGAAAAGGAGATCAGTCGCATTGTTCTTCGAGACAGATATTCTGTCCCATTTTTAAAATTTTGCCGTCCGGTAATATTTTCAGATGGGAAATTTACTCATTTAGCCGAACGTTGGGTGCGGTTCTATTCGATGCGCCGACAAAATCCAACCGTCCATTTTTAAACTGCAGAGAGATGCGGTTCTTACAATATCTTATAATAACAAATAAACAAATACTGTTTCTTTAAGATGTCTATTAAAACAAACAACAAATTTGCTTGAATCTTGTCTGATGAATCTATTGAAAATGCAACTAAAACAACAAATACTGTTTCTTTACGAGATAATTATTTAGCTGAAAATTTTAAAATATAAGTTAATAATATTTATATGTTGCAAAAAATGGAAAAATAGGAAGGCTTGTAACTGTATGCATATAAGTCCCATTAGCCTACTTGTCAAATGCTAGTAATTACTAAATAACTACTGAAGCCACCACCTTTGGATATAGATTAATGGGGTGTTTAGAAACATGGCATTGCGGTAAATATAAGGCATCACAACACGGCTGATTTTTGCCCACGTGTTTCTATGATAACTACCAGTTGCAGGGAGACGGTACATCACCTTTAGCAGCTGCCACAAAACAGAAGGCATAAAAATTATGGGGTAAGTTTGAAGATAAACAGAAGCTTACTTAAAGAAGAAGAAGAAAAAAATCAATTCATCGGGTAAGTAATTTTCTAGTACAAACAAATGACTTTTTTTTAATCTTAAGTAGTGACAAGAACATCCCATGAATCATGATAATTGAGAACTGAACAAATAATAAAAAAGATGGAAAACAGTTAAGTTTTTGATGTTCTGTAACCTAATAATTTAATCTTAAGTGGTGTTATGCTAACAGAAACTAAAATTTCCAAGTCAAACTTTAAATTACACGATAAAATGATAAATACTACTAAGAATGTCTAATCCAAAAGGGATTCGGACATAGTTGGAAGTAAATTCAGTCAAGGTTGAATGGGTAAATGCCCCCCCTACAAGATATTGAACTCCGTTCAGAGAAGATTCAGATACCAATCAGTAGAACTTTCGGTTGGGATCAAATAGGGAATTGGATCCCATGGAAACATTTATGCAATTTTTTGGCCTCCGATTCAGGTCGGATCTAGCCCAGGGCTTAGATACACACACTAGAATTCTTGAACCAAACACAGGTTCACAAGTTCCTGCTTAGTCAATTAAATGAGAAGTCGAGAACCCCACAGGCCACGACCAATCCAGGATCCATCTAGAAACTACCAAGATGGGAATAGAGCGTGTTCCAATGGATGCTGACAGAAAATCTCTTCACTGGGACCATAGGTGCATAGTTTAAAAAGCATTAAAGCGAAAAGTATTTTGGAAAAGAGCTCTTTTCGATCTACTACTTAAGTGTGCTTTATGCATGCTAAAAATGTAATAGCTATAAATATTTGAAAATACTGGATGCTAAATTCAATAAATATTAGATGCTAGAGTAATTTCGTTTCTAGAAATGTTATGGTTCACTGAAATTTCCACAAACAGATAACAGCAAGAGATCAGGAACCTTATCTGAGGAAATAAAATGAGAGAATAGACGAATAGTTACGATCACAATGGTCATGATTTTTTGAAAATCCTTGGGAAATGTTGGTTGTATAAAGAAATGAACTGCCAAAAGGCTAAAATTCCTATTTCAATTTAATGGATCTAGATCAAAGTGATATAACTTTGCATTTTTAAACTACGAATAGGTGTTTCCCCAATAACACTCTAACAACTAATTAGTGATAACTAATACAGAGCTAACAGAGTAACAGTACATTAGTTAACATATAAGTACATAACTAGATAGAACACATATTCCTAACATTGTGCATATAACTAAGTTAAAGCAATTCATGATACTATATAAAAAATAAATCGAAAAAAACTAAAACCGATTTCATACAACTGATATGGGAAAAGCAAGTGTAATATGACATACATTCCAATACATGAAGGTTGGTACAATGTTGCGGTAAGCACTGCATCACAAAAAGATGTAAAGATTATCACGAAAATCACGAAAAAATTTGAGAGAAAAAAATAACTCACGAAAAAAGTGAGATAATCAAAAGGAAGCCCAGTGCAATTTCCACAATTGAACTCAAATTGCTAATAGTAGTAGTATTTGCCTCAACCCAAAAACAAATGTGATCCAAATATTTCCTGTTAACCAATGAAAAAAGTGAGATAATCAAAAGGAAGCCCAGTGCAATTTCCACAATTGAACAAGTTGCTAATAGTAGTAGTATTTGCCTCAACCCAAAGACAAATGTGATCCAAATATTTCCTGTTGACCAATGATATATTTTATTTATTGAAATGGCAAAATTTTAGAAAATGAATATAAAAAAATAAAATAAAATCTCCAAGTAAATTTTCAATTAATGTTTATGGAGTCCAAGGATCTGTAAGATTTGAGCATGCTTCAGTTTAATCAAATAAATGATCCTTTTAAGATAATTAGTCAAAAATGCTAACTTACATGACCACAATTTCCACAATGATTTTCTTCTAATTAGATTGGTGAATCCAAAATGAGGAAAGCTCAGAAATTTATCAAAAAGTTGTCATCCGATATCAAAAGGAACTAGAATCTAGATTCCCAAACGAGTTCAGCATTCACCTCAATCGGCGATCGATTTGGTATTTTATCAAATCTGGCATCAATGAAGATACCAAAATTATTATGCAAGAAGTGCGCATGATGGCACTATATGGAACTTTTATTTATTTATATTTTATACAAGGTTTAAAAACCGGCGGTTAACCGGCTGACCGGTAAAATATGGCTAACCGGTGACCGGTTAGTTGGGATGGGTAATGGGCCGATGGGTCGGGTCTGACCCGTACCCGACCCGGTTACCCGTCTCGTTTTTAAATGTTTCACTTATGGGCTTTATTTAATAAAGCCCATTATGTTTCATTTAATAAAGCCTCATTTCAAGGCTTTATTTTAATAAGTTTAAATCTTACTCC